>BQMZ01000218.1:0-186335 GCA_036984285.1 Chlamydomonas sp. KOR1
ACAGTGCCGGCGACGGATGCATCAGGAGTGCAGCGCGGCGGTGTGCCGTACGGTGAGGCGACGCCCGGCGGGGCAGTGCCACTGCCTCCGTGGCAGCTCTTGGGCTTCAGTGCGTGGGCAGTGGCCGCGATGGCGGGCGCAGCCGCTGCCGCCGGCCGCGTGCTGGGCAGCAATGCCTTCACAAAGTACGAATGCGCGGTTGGTGCGTCTGGTATGGACGCAACGGATGCTGCTGCGGTGTCCCAGTGGGTCGCGGGCGTGCGGGCGGGCTTTGCAGCAGCGGCGGGGATGGGCGGCGCGGGAGGGGCACGGGGTAACGATGATGACGAGGGGGAAGCCGCGGGGGGCATGCACATGTGCCCTGCGCAGGGCGAGGGCCCACACGTGAAGCTCCACGTGTGCGGCGCGTGGTGGCAGCGGCGCGGTGACGCTGCGGCTGAGCTGCTGTGCACTAAGTGCGACCCCCTCAAGCCCCGGAGCATGATGGAGCAGGCGTGGCCGTGCTGTCGTGCAGCCACGTGCTACTTCGGCGTGCGCCTGGCCCCGCTGCTAGGCGCCGTGCTGGGCGCGGTCCTGGGTGCCGTGCTGGCGTGCTCCGCGCTGTACATCTGGGCGCGCATCCGAACGTCCCGAAGCTGGCGCGGAAGCACGCAGCATGGTCACCAGCGCAGTGGTGCGGAGCTTGTTAAGCCACAGCCACGTGGCGGTGCCTCCGGGGGCAGTAGCAGCGGTGGCGGCGGCTCGCGGCTGCTGGAGCTAGTGTGGCGCTGCAAGGGGTGGGGCGGCGGCAGGGCTGGTGGGGCTGCAGCAGCAGGCGGCATCTGGGGCGATATCGCAGGGGAGGATGACGAGGATAAGGGCGGCGACACGTGCAGCGGGGAGACCGCGGAGCTGCTGCCCCGCGTGCATCAAGGCGTCATGAAGCTCCCGAATTCCACCCCATCGACCTGCTTGGTGGCCAGCAGCCTGCCCGCGGGTGTGCGGGTGCACCACGGCCGACCCAACGTGGACAGCTACTGCGCGCGCACCGCCGCGTTCTGGACCCACCGGATGGAAAAGCTGGAGGCGGACGGCTTGGCGGTCGGGCGGGGGGGCGGTGAGCCCACGGAGGGGGCCATGCGCGGCGGGCAGCAGGGCGCGTGTGGTGTGGTGGTGTGCGGCCCGGCGTCGTTGCAGGAGGCTGTGGAAGAGGGCTTTCAACGACACCTGGCCAAGGCGAAGGGCTGCTGGTTCCGCGGGTTCAGCTTCACGTCGTGAGCTTCGTTGTTGCAGTAAATCTCCAGATGTTGCAGCTTGGTACGCAGGGCTGGGCTGGCACGACAGATTGATGAACGGCCCAGCCATAGTGAGTCACGGTGTCTCGATTTTTGTTCATGCATGCATGACCTCGGCAGGACGGCAGCGCTTCGGATGGACCAAGCGGCGGGGATGAACTGTGCTGTTGGCAAGCAGGGGTCAGCATAGCGAGCATGCTGAGGTCGGACTAGATCGGGCATGTATGTGAGGATGCGGGCAATCATCCGTCGTACTTGGTATTCGAGTATTCATGTAGGCGTTACTCTGGGCGTTGCGTTGGAGGCTCGGGACTTGGGCTCAGGCAAGCGGCACGTGGGAGAGCAAATGCGTGGCCGTGTGCACGGTTTGCGTCTTGGTAGCTGGTCCCATGCGCAGCTGGCAGGGGTTGGGCTGCGAGGGCCGCCTAGACGGGGTGGGGTTGGGGCTCTGGCGTCTGGGTCGTTCGTTGGACTTGGGGCCGTGGGTGGCATCTGGTGGCATCTGGCATGGCTTTGCTCAAGGCACACCTTACGTTACCCTCAGGCTCATAAGGGAGGAGAACAGAGGCACTTCCAGCATGAAATTAACATCAGTCACGGTTCGTTAGCCCCTCCTGCAGTTCTCAACATGTGTCAATATTCAAGGCGTAAGGAGCCTACGCAATCAGGCCGACCATGTACGGTTACGTGACTGTACCTTGCCGATGCAGTCCACCCCACGTCGTTTATTTGCCCAGGGCACATGCACGCATTTGCTTCAGGCCGTAGGCCTCGCGCCACTTCTCAATCATGACCAGCAGCCATCATATCTACCATGGCCTGCCACGGCCATGCACCAGAGTGCCTCAGCCGCTCCCCTCTGTGTTCACTCGTGTCGCTTCCCCCAAATACGGGGTATGGTGACCCTAGCCATGTCCAGTCAACGCGAGTTAACTTGGTATGTCCACGCACGACAAGCCGACAACCGCTGCGTGGCCCGGCACGTCAAGTCACGGTCCCTAAGCAACGCGCACCCTCCACACCAGCCTACAACCCTTAAGCACCAGCATGCCCCACGGCCAGGCATGCAGCCATCACCGGGCCCCGCCCAACCTCCCAGCATCCAGGATTGAGCCAGCGGTCCTCACCCGTCCAGCTGCCCCCACCACGCTGCCCCCTTGTCGCACCAGCGAGCCCCCTAGGAACTGCGTGCTGCTCCCTCGCAAGCCAGCAGCTGCTCCCTGACCCCCAACCCCACCGGCCCCCCTGATGCCGCCCACGGGTCCTCTGAGGCCCCCCGAGGCACTGCCAATGCTGCTGGTGCTGCCGCGCAGCTGCCCCGGCCCCACCTTAGCCTCCACTGCTGACCGAGCAGCAGCCACACGTGCCCGTGCAGCCGCAGGCCCCATCAGGTCGCTGCTGGTGGTGCTGGCTGTGTCACTGGCGTCGTCATCCTCACCGCCGTACCCGTATCCGTACTCCGGCTGCTGCTGTACTGCCGCCGCTGCCGCGGCCGTACGACCAGTAGCAAAGGTTGTGAAAGTCCCGGCCGACCCACGGGACGGCAGGGTGCCGGTGGTGGTAAAGTCAATGCGGCGAGGCGCGATGGGCGCGGAGGCGGTTAGGGGGGTTGCGACACGTGGCATCGGCACGGGGCTGGGCGCGCCGGACGGCTGACGCGTCAGCGTGAAGCCGCTGAAACCGGGAGCTGCCGTACCCGCAGCGGATCCCGGACGCTGCTGTGTGTCGTACAGGGCGCCGTAGTCCAGCCTGTCGTCGTACGGGCTGCCGAGCATGGGATCCTCCTCGCCTGCCGGGCTGCCCCGCCTGGCGAGCACCTCCCTTGGCATCGTGCTGCCCACGCCGCCCTGAGCCCTCATGCCCGTGCCCGACGCCTGGGTGGCTAAGCCACCGCGGCTGGCTGTGGGCACGGCTGGCTGCTGGGTGCGTTGTGCGTAGTGCAGGTGCACCGGCGTCAGGCCAGAGGCCGGGCCGCGACCCTTGCCGGGAGAAATCAGGCCGGGCGTTGCCTGCGAGGGCATGAGTTAGGCGCGCACGCGGTAAGCGCACGCAATCGTATCCCTTTGACTGTCTTCACGGTACTTAGGTACGTATTCACGGTATATTCATACATATTATATACATATATATTCACGGTACTTAGGTACGTACATATCCCTTTTGACTGTCTTGACGGTACTTAGGTGCGTAAGCAAGAACACAGCGCAATCACCAGTACGCATCCCTGCCTCTGCCCCTGCCCCCACCCCAGCCCTTGCTCACCCGCACCAGGTACACCGCCTGCTCCACCAGGTCCGCGCCCCCCGCCCCAGACGACCAGCCCGTGCTGTCGCTGGCGCGGCTGCTGCCGCCAAAGCTGTCCGCACGCAGCGGCGGCGCCCGGCCGCTACCCACACGTGCCGGCGGCAGCCCTCCCGCAGGCGCACGGCCGGCCCTGCCGGTAGAAGCTGGCCGGGCGCCGCCGGAGGACAGGGCAGCAGCTCGCCGTGCGAGCGTGAGGTAGTCTGTGAGCTGCTGGCGGCGGTCCAGGGCCTGCTGCAGACCCTCTGAGGGGTACAGGCCGGCCAGGGGGTCATCCGACGTGTCCAGGGCTGCCACAGCCTGTGGCGGGGAATAACAGCCAGTGGCAGTAGCACGTTGTTTCGGCAAGGTGAACCGAGCTGCAGGTAGGTAGGAGTGTGTCAGGGAGCTGAATGGCCGTTGGCAGGATGTGTGACGGCAGCGGCGGTGACGTGTTACCCTTTACGCCTTGCCTTCGTTAGTTGCCGGCTCAGGGAAACACTTCCTAGCCCACCAGCCACCACACCCTGTGGCCATTTGTCGGTGTGGTACCAGCCCTGTGGGGCGCACCTGCTCGTTGCCGGCCAGCGCCGCCATGCGGGTGATGAGCTGCCGGTCCTGCCGCCGGTCCCGCGGCGATAGGAAGGGCGAGCCGGGGTCGATCCCGCCCTCGCGCATGGCCTGCAGGCAGGGAAGGTCGCACGCACGCAGTGGCAGCAAGCTCAGGCCGCCTAGCTTGATGCGGCCCTGGCTTCGTGTGGAGACGGGGGCTGGGCCTAGGTAGGCACGGCTTAAGCAGCACTGTTGACCTCTTCTCAAACCGTAGGCATTGCAAGGCCACCATATGCACCTGCATCCCGCCCGTGCTCTCGCTGGCCTGTACTGTGGATTGGCAGCCCGAGCCATACTGTGCCTTAAGGCTATTAGCCTCACCTGCGTGTACTTTTGCCACACGTCGAACACGTCTCCCAGGATGCGCAGCCGCCTCTTGGAGGACATGCGGTTCACCATGTCCACAATGTCCGCACGCCGCGACATGAACTCACACCACGCGTCCCACACGCGCGCACGCAGCTCCCGCGCCTGCGCCTGCACCACTACCGCCAGGGCGCGCCGCAGCCCGCCCGAGCGCGTCCCCACCACCTCGTGGTACCTGTACGACCATGTACGACAGTGACGGTTCGTGATCGGTACGTACGCACAGGGTCGTACAAGCTGCAAAGGAAGGCGACAGCGGCCGCCTCGTGTGGATTGAGCTTGTGGAGCTGACATGGTGCTGCCAGACACAGAGAGCGCAGCGCGTGCATGTGATATGACGGCTAGCTATGCACACCTGCGGAACGCGGCCAGCGCCTTTCGCAGCAGGAAGGCGGCGTGCTGCTGGTCTGCCGCCGCCGCCTTGTCCTCGGACTCCGCCGCCAGCTGGGCCGCCACGCGGCGCCACGTGCGGAAGGGGCGCTCCTTGAGCCGGATGCGCAAGAGGTGAGCCTGGGCATGGGTGTGGCGGGCGAGAGTTTCATATGTAGGTTCGCATGGTGTGCGGTTACTGGTATCTCTGGCTGCAGCGGCGTGCGGAAGGGGCGCTCCTTGGTCGTATGAGCAGCGGGTTGGCCTAAGCATGTGTTGTAGGTGTGATGGGCAAGAGTTGGACAAGTGCACTGAGGTAGGTCGCTGGCGCTCTGGCTTATCAGTGAGCCGCCAACACAACCGCCCCGCACCTTCTTCATCTCGCGCGCCTTCTTGGCCTCCGCGTAGTCCCGCCACAGCCCGAAGCACAGCGCCAGGGTGCGCTCGCGCAGGGCGTTGAGGCGGCGGGCCACCTGCTTGAAGATGCCAGCCTGAAAACAGTGAACACAGAGCAAGCCGCAACACGCGTATTGACAAGCAGCTTGCACCTTGTAGCGAGTAGCCTGACCGGTTATCATGGCGGCGGGCCACCTTGTTGAGCACGCCAGCCAGGAACTCACCGAAAAGCACAAAACACGCCACAGCCAAAGATTCGACCCATGCAGCAGGAAATGGCTTGCTTTTTGCGTGTTCCGCGTTTAGCCGGTTAAGACATACTATATATAGGCTGTACTACAGTGGATTGGGAGGAGCAGGGCCACACCTGGAAGCGCCATGACGAGAACGCCAGCTGCAGCAGCTCCGCCTCCCTCCGCCGCACCAGCGCATTGCCCAGCCGCAGCGCCTCCGCCAGCGCCCGCTGCTTGCGGGCAAACACCGCGCGCTTCAGGTTCATTGCCTGCATTGGAGATAGGGAAGAATCGGGAGGAGACGGGAGGCAAGTCGGTACTGTTGGACACCATGCATCTTATGCCAGGTAACGTCACATTGCAGCGCGCACTCCTCAAAGCGCCTGGGAGTTGGGCCACGTTGCCATGTCAATCAACTGCCCCTCTTCCACTCTAAGGCACGAAATCAAAGCCGCAAACAAGGCCAGGCCGTTATCTCACTGCAAGGGCAAGGGTTCCCTTGCAAGCTGTAGGACCGACACCACCACCAGGACCCACCTGCGTGAGCTGCAGCCACGCGGCGAAGCACCTGGCCAGGCTGCCGAACAGCAGCAGCCGCGCCGCGCCCCACAGCCGTGCACGCGCGTACCGCAGCTGCTGCGTGCGCGCGTGCCAGCCAAGCAGCGCGCGCCGGCAGTACAGGCGGCGCATGGCGGCACGGGCCAGCCACTGCCGGCGCCACTCGCCCAGGGCCTGTGGCAAGGAGCGGACAGTTGGGCGGCAGTTACTCGAACATTGGTGGCTGTTAGGGGGTAACCGTGGTGTTACGGTAGTGGCGGACGTGTCTGCGCTCTACACCTCGCAAGGCGACGGATGTCGCTTCTGTGTGCGGCAAGTGCATTAAGCTGAGAGCTCATACAGCCTTGGCCAAGCACCCTCCAGTACCCAATTCAGTACACCCCTCCCGAAGGACGCCAACTGCACTATCCCCTACGGTAATCTACACATTGCGTCCCCTTGTCCCACCTGCAGCGCCAGCCGCTGATTAAGTTGCGCCGCCATGGCCGCCACCCGCCGCGACTGCTCCGCCTGCGCCCGCCACCCCCGCAACGCCCGCCGCAGCACCAGCACGCCACACAGCCCCGCGCCGCGCTCCAGGGCCCCCTGGTACACCGCCTCCCTCCACGCCAGCCACGAGGCGTCCAGCAGGCGGCCCAGGCAGCGCACCGCCAGGCGCCTCGCGCGGGCGTTCCTGGCCACCAGCTCGCGCCAGGAGTTGAAGGCGGACAGCAGCAGGCGGTTCTGCCAGCGGGCCACCATGCGGGACAGGACCTGAGGGATGGGATGAGATGGAGCGTTAATGTAGGGGTGGTCAGTTGCGAGCATGGCCACAGCGAACCCTGCAGGAGGCAAGCCAACAGCAGTGAAAGCGTGTCTGAGGGGGCGGGTGCCGAGGCGAGGTGATAAGGTCTGCTCACCTCGAGGCGCTGGTGATTGTCGTGCACCAGCTGCCGCCAGCTCTCCCACGCCATGGACAGCTGGCGGGACATGACGCGCGCCAGGATGCCCTTGAGGCGCAGCAGGCGCCGGGCCGACTGGCGCCACTCGCGGAACGCATCGCGCTTGGTGCGGCCGTACAGCTGTGGGGGAACACCGTGAGCAGCGCACACCACAACAGGGGTTGCTGCAACGAGCGATGTGTCTGCTGTCGGAACAGCCAGCCGCCGCCGCCCCGTGCCTTGTAGTTGCAATGGGTTACTACACCTCCGCGGTGTAATGTGCATTGGCTATCGCAACACGTTGTGGTGTGAGCACAGGTGCACGGAGGTGCCGCTCCTCGAATTACACTGCCAGCGACCCTGCAAGCTGGCGTGATGGCTAAACATGCCTCCAAACAAGGGTGAGCGCCCGCAAGGTGTGCCGCAGGCGCTCACCCCTGAGCACCGGTGGTGGTCTGTACTACAGCTGTCCTTGCCACGTGTCAAATGCCAGGCATGATGCAGGCGGGGGAGGTGGCCACTGCTGCACTCACCCGCGTCTCGATCATCGCCGCCGCCCTGCCCAGCTCCTTCCTGCGGATGGCGTACGCCAGCCACGTGGTCCAGGCCTTGCGCAGCAGACCACCTGCGGAGTGCAAGCACCACCAGCAGCTGCTTGGCGGGTGATGGGCACGGCAACCAATGCGGGACGCCCCCATGCTGCTGGCGCGCTCGAGTTGCGCATGCGGCGGTACATAAGGGAAGGTGGAGCAGCGTGGAGGTGCGACGAAAGCAGTGATCCGCCCACCTGCGTATGCGAAGATGGCCTGGGACGCCCTGCTCCGTAGGTGGGCCGACTCGCTGGCGTTGTCGAACCAGGTGTAGAACGCCAGAGCCAGCGGAAAGTTACGCAGCCTGGGTGGGTATAGCGACACCGGGCAGCACGCAGAACTACTGTCTTTGCGCAAGGGATTACTAGTCATGCGTCGACTTGAGGCTGCATGCTCACAGGCTTCGTGGGAACGAGACCACTGGCCGCATGCACACCGAAGAAGGGTGTGCGTAAGACATCCAGCCGATGCCCGCTAGGAAAACCCTCCCAATATTATTATTATCCAGCCCATACTCGACCTGGCTGCTTGGTCTCTCGTATGCAAAGGGAGCACGTCTATGCTAGCTGCTCCTTGCGTAGTGCCAAGAAGTGTGTGAATGCATACAGGGCCCACCTTGCCATGCCGTACGCCGCCACCTCCCCCAGCTCCGGCCTGTCCGCCATGCGCGCTTGTATGGCGTATTGCTGCTGCCGCCGCTCCTGTGCCTCGGCAACCACCTCCCTGCGGGCGCACGCACAGGGCGAGCATTACACTCCAGTCTCCCCTGCGTGCTGATGTGGTGGTGTCTTAACCCACCGGATGGCCCCAGCACCCGTCTGTGTCACACATGCCCGCGCGGCCTGGTCCCCAAAAAGCGTAATACACCAGTTGGTCAACTGCCTTGCATGCGCCCGCCCTCCTGTGCGCAAGCTACACGGATACGTGGCCTCACTCAACCCCATACGCACCTCCAGCCGTAGAAGGCCAGTGCCGTGGTGCGCATAAACACGCGGACCAGCAGCCCCTTGAGCCGTGCCATGCGCGCAGTGTACAGCCGCCACGCCTCGAAGCTCCCGCCCAGCGTCCCCCGCATCATCTTGAGGCCGATGCGTGCCGCCGCCGACTGCAGGTGCAGCCTGTAGCCCGCGTAGTTTCGCCACGTGCGGAAGAGCCGCACGAGGCTCGAACGTCGAACCTTGCCCGACAGCACCGCGCCCATCCGTGCCAGCATGGCACGCCGGGAGGAGTAATCACGCCACGTGGACATGGCGCCGCGCAGGGTGCCGGCACGTGTCCGGCCGGACACGATGGCTGCTAGCTCCCTCATCTGCCGGCTGTAGGCCTTGTACTCGCGCCAGGACTGCAGGATGCTGCGTAGCTTGCCGCCGCGGGTGCGTGCGGCGAGGGCGGCGGCGACACGCTTGAGGCGGCGCGAGTAGTGCTGGTACTCGCGCCATGCCTGCATGACGCTGTGAAGGGTGCCCCCACGTGTGCGCAACGCCAGCTGCCGCGCGGCGCCCTTGAGGCGCGAGCGGTAGTGGCTGTAGTCGCGCCACAGGCCCAGCACGGATCCCAGCTGGCCGCGGCGGGTCTTGAGGGACAGCATGTGGGCGATCTGTAAGGGGTGCAGGGCATTCCTGAAGTGGTTAGCATTTGGCTGGCGGGCAGGGCAGCTTGATGCAGTCAGGCGCCTTGTCCAGGTGCTGCTGCCTGGAATGCGTGGGTAAATGAGGTGTTCTTCAAGTAGCGCCCTGGCTACGTGCGTCCAGCAAGCGAAGGAGAAACTGATGTGCAGCTTGTTGGCTTCCGGCACGTGCAAGCCAAGGCCGACGCTCGGCAGTACACATGCATAGTGGCAAGAAGAGGGGGATGGTTTAGTAGTGACCCGCAAACCCTTGCACGCACCTCCTTGAGGCGCCTGCGCTCCGAGGTGTAGTCCTTCCAGCGGCCGATGGCGGAGGCAGCCAGCAGGTTGCGCCAGCGGGCGGCCACACGGCCGGCGGTGGTGCGCAGGGAGCGCTGCCGCAGCGCGTGGCGGCGCCAAGCGGCCATGGCCTCTGTGGGTTAGGGATAGGGGTAGAGGTAGGAATACGGATGGGGTCAGGTATAGGTGGTGGTGACAGCGTCAGGGACCCATGGCTTCTGTTGGGCAGGCTTGAGGCGGGAATGATGGCAGGGAGCGGTGCAGGGGGAAGGGAATATGGCAGGAGTGCAGGACCGGTAAAGCATGCCGTCGTGTTTAAGGGGCGGTAGTGCAGCGGCAAGGGAGGAAGGGCTGCTGGGGGACATCCGTTGGTGGGCTAACACACGCACCGGTCAGGCGGTTGCCAGTCCAGTAGTCGATGGCTGTCTTCATCTTGACGTAGTCGCGCCAAGCTTGCATGGCCTGTGGATCCATAGACACGTGCTCGTTGTCCAAGCGAGAATGACAGCACAAGGGCCATAGGGCCTGCTACAGCGGCGTGTACCAGGAACACCTTGCAGCACAATGCACAGGTGCGGTACACGTCTACATTGTGGTGCCAAGCGCTATGCGAACAACAGATCCAGCAGTGGGTCACGCCGAACGAGACTGCATACCTGTCGACCGCGGCGCTGGCGGAAGAGGACCTCTGCGGCACGCTTCTTGCGGCGCAGGGCGGCGTAGTCAGCGAACGCAGCCAGCGCCTCCGCCGCGTCCCGGCTGCGCCAGCGCTGCACGATGTCCCGGGCACGCTGCGGGGACACACGCATGACGCCAGGGGACCAGTGCAGGGTGTCATTCAGAGTTAGCTCATGTGCTCATGCCGGTGCAGGGATTAGAAGGCCATGCACTGGCACCAGGCGTGCAACACATCCAAACTCATCAAAGGTGCACAGCAACCCAGCGTGTTGCAGGAAGCATGGCAGGAATGCAGCTGCTCGCTGACGGTGGCGTTGCCGTTTGGCACCAACCGGTAGGCACACCAGGCAGACCAGCACGTCGGCAACAACTCCTGCTCCATTCCACCAAACGTGGAGATTCAACCCAACGAACCAGCAATGACTGCTCCGTTCCACCAACCTCCTCCGCGTGCCGCAGGTGCCTGTTGTAGTCCCGCCAGCTGCGGAAGGCCTTGCTGGCCGCCCCCTGGTGCCAATAGCGCCGCGCCACCTCCTGCAGCTGCCTCTTGGCGTGACGCTGCTGCAGATAGTCCCGCCACAGGTCCAGACCACGGCGCAGTGTCTGGCGGGTAGGGAGGCAGGGGTGGGCGACCAGGGGCCGTGCCAAGCTAAGCCACGGGTGGGGAGGCGCGCCGGCAGTGCAGTGCGGCGGTGTGTTGGCCGGCAACAAAAGAGTTCCCACGCGGTACAGGGGAAGGTCCGGCCACACGTCTACTGCGTATGGATGCAGCTGCTCGAGCTCGTACGTGCGACATACCTTCCGCTGTGTCCCAGCCAGGACTGTGGAGTAGCGGTCGCGCAGGTGCCTGCGGTACTCCGCCTCCCCACGCCACGCCTGCACAGGTTCAGCACGCCACACAGCAGTCCAGTGCCTGATGACACTCCTCCTTTTCTTACCGACCTTACGAGTCTAAAAACGACTGTGTCGATGTGTCAATATAGCCACACATGCACACATAAACGCTGGTACAGCCTGTGTACGCTTGAGACCCCTGGCTGCTCCACGGTACCATACTCACCCGCAGCACCCTGCCGATGGAGCCCACGCGGCCGCGCAGCATCACAGCACGCTGCAGCCTGCTCCGCACCGCGTACCACCGCAGCCCGTCCAGCACCGTGCGCTGCCGGCTGAGCCGCCAGTACTGCAGCGCGGCGTGCAGCAGGCCACGCTTGTAGCGGCAGTAGTGCACGTGGCCGTGCCAGGCGGCCAGCGAATCGCCCAGCAGCGAGGCGTCAAACTGGGGGAGGGGGAGAGGCGGGGCAAGGACAATGATTGTGAGTTGAAGATTCACCAACGAAACCCAATTATAGTGGCGGCGGGTCAGGAACTGCGTGTCACGGCACGGGATTGGGAGATGGAAGGCAAGGTAGGCGCGTCCAGGGCCTTGATGGGCACGGAGGCCGCAAGCAACGGATCAGGGCACAAGCTGAGCACACCTGCTCAACGTGCACTGGTGCCAAGCTGCTGGGGTTGACAGGGCGCATCAGCGTGCACATTGACACACAAAGTCACCGGGCGGGTGCGCGGGCGTGCTCACCTGCTTGGCCACGAGCCGCAGCCTTGCCACGAAGTCCGCTGCCAGCAGGGTGCGCAGCAGCCAGCCGGAGAGCGCGAGGCGGGCCAGGTAGCGCTCGCGGTGGGCCACGGCGCGGGCAATGCGGCCCTTGCGCACCACATTGGCCCTGCAGGGTGCGGGGCACGTGTATAAACGCGAGGGGTTTGTGGGTACGCGTAAAGCGCGAGGGGTTTGTGGGGTGCAGATTGTGTGGCCGCGCGGGCGCGTCACCAGATTAGGCCGCGTTCCATGGAGATTTAGACTTCAGACCACACAACATGTTCACGATGTTGGCCAGGAAGGGAGCGAGGCGTGTGGGGCCCGGGTTGCGTCAGTGGTAACCGGCCCCGTTTGACGTCAAGTCAGAACTCGAGCCACACAGTATGCACATGTTGCTTCCCTCCGTTGCAGGGTTACTCACTTGAACGCCACCAGAGCCTTCTCCTTTGCCCGCGCCACACGGACCAGCCCGTATCCCGCCGCCCGGGCGTCCAGGTCCCGCCGGTAGGCCGTCCAGTTGCGCCACCACACGAAGGCGGCGGCGCGGCGGCGGCGCACCCAGTGCAGCACCGCCGCCGCCACCGCCGCCTTTACGGCCAGGCGCGAGTGACGGCGTACCAGCCGTACAGCGCGCTGCCGCACAGCCGGGTGCGGGCGTAGACTAGCGCCCTGCAACCAAATTGTGGGCACAAGAAAGCGACACGCATTGAGTTGCAGGGTCCTGTCGGTATGCCAGTGACTATTGCCGATGTGTGCTGCCTGGGCGGAGTTGACTGGCCTTGTAGGGCAGCTGGGCAGGGTGCTGGTTGGACAGTGGGTGTCCGGGGCGTCCCCACCTGCGGATCTTGTCGTTCTTGTACTGCAGCCAGCCCACCAGCAGCCGCCACTCGGCCAGCACGCGCTGCTTGGTGGCGTCGTTGCGAAGGGAGCGGTACATGAGCGCCCGCGTCAGGGTCACCTGGGGAACACGGCAGGACACGCAGGCAGGAAGTGCGCACACGAGTTACCGGTAGAGGGAAGAGTTGTTGCATGGCTCTGGGACCAAAAATTGCACCTGTTGACACGCGGGGATTGGAGAAGGTAAGCACGGCGACAGGGCCACCTGGCGAGCATGCCATGGCAAGCAGGAAGCGCGTGGATGGGCAGGAAGGCAGTTTCGTAAATGGTTGCATGGTGCTGGAGTGGTGCAGGGAGATGAGAAGCCGTGGTGAACAGCGGCGCAGTGTTACTGTAACACCCGACCAAGACAGCACCTACACACGAGCAAGGGGCTCCACGAGACCGATGTACCGGCACGTGAGCAAAAATGTGTAGCAACGACCCGCCAAGAACAGTGGTACGCAGGGTTACTGACCTGGTAGGCCCGCCAGCCCGCCATCAGCACACCCATGCACAGCGCTTGCAGGCGGGAGCGGTGGTGCCGCACCGCCAGCTCCCCTTTGCCGTGCTTGGCCCGCCACCCCGCCAGCCGCTGCCGCCAGCCGCGCCAGGCGCGCAGCTTCATGCCTGCAAGGGGACCAACCCACCCGCTGATGATAAAAGCCGTCGTTTCATTTGTTGTTGCTTAAATGGTGATGTCCCACAAACAGGACTCTGCTTTGATGGCAACCATTGAGGACTGCCGCACTGGACGTAGAGCTACTGAGATTTGCAAGCCGGTGCATTGCCATAAGCATGGCGGCTGTGGGTACGGTGCTCCATGGACGGGTCTGTAGCGGACGTTGCGGCACCCACCTTGCTCCCAGAACAGCAGCGCCGCCAGCAGCTTCATGCGCTTCTGCACGGTGTGCAGCACCCGCTCGCGCCACTCCCACACCACGTTGTGCGCCAGCCGCCGCTGCACGTTGCGGAGGCTGCGCGGCGACATCATGGAAAGGGTGATGGGAAGGGTTGGCGCTAATAAGGGTTGGTGGTTGTAAGGATTGGGGAGACGGGAGCAGGCGTGGGTGTGCGGCTGATCTGGATGCCTGTGGCGCCACTGCGGGTTGATAGGCTTCAGCCCGGTGTGCGCACCTGTAGTGCACGAGGCGCTTCTGCTCCGCCCGCACACCCGCCACCAGGCGCCATGCGGTCAGCAGCCTCAGCCTCCGCCGAACTGACGCCAGCGCCAGCCGCTGCTCCCGCCACTCCCTATGCTGCCGCTTGGCCCTGGACAGCGCCTGCCGGTCAGTAGGCAAGAGAAAGGTGATCGCAGCACATCAAAGGTGCCTGCAGAAACCGGGAATCTGTGAGCTACACCAGGCCTGCCACATCCGCCCGCATGCCCCGGCCCGTGTTGCCACTCCATGCACCGTCGCCACCTTGCGAAGCACTCACTTAACGCTGTAGGGTATGGGCGCTTTCTGGTTGCCTCACCTTCCAGTGCCGCAGGCACCTCAACGAGCAGCTCTGCTGGATGCGCTCTCGCGCGGCGTCCACCCGCCGTACGTTGTCGTGCTCGCGGTACAGCCGCCGGAAGGAGGTGCTCACCAGCCGGTGCACCTCGTGCCTATCATTAAGGGGGCAAGGCGCATGAGGAGCACACGTTAAAAACGCGAGGAAACCATGTTGGGCGTCAGGGAGTCAGGACGCATCGGGGCCACAATACGCCTTCAACTGAGGTAAGAGTTACCCTGCTGTCGGTGAAGCGGCTGAATTGTCACCATGCATAGGCCACATCGCAGGGGCTGCACTAACGCATCTGGACTGCACGCATGTCGGGTTATGCGTGCGTTCCTACGCTGCCTGCCTGGCTGCTCGTGCACATTCCGCCCCGGCCGTCTCTGTCCTCACCGCATGATGAGGTTGAAGGCCAGCGCGAGCTGCTTGCGGTCCAGCACCTGCCCCCGCCACGCCAGCACCACCATGTGCTCCTTGCGCTGCTGCAGGACGTGCCGAGCTGCCTGCCAGCGGGCCCTGCGCACACCGTAACACCTACGTTAGCAGGCATGACATGTCCCGCCCCGGCATTCTGCCAACCGCCCAAACCTCTTTACACACCCATGTGCACCAGCGAAACAAATAGGGAGACAAGATACCGAGGAAAACACGAGTATCTTCTCTGCTCGAGTACCACTGTCAGCAACGGGTTTTGTAGTGTCAACTTGTTGCTTCTCCGCACCTGCGATCGCTTTTGGCCTCATACCAGGAGAGCCACCCGTAGAAGGCGTCCTGGACCAGCGGCCGAAGCACCCGGCGGGCCTGCGCCCTGGCAGCCTGCATGTGTCACCAAGGGAGGGTGTCCACTTGTCCACATACTGGTATCTGCACCAACACGTTCTACACGACACGTGATGGCTAGCCCGTTCTCTGCGCCCGCATAGCAGCTACGGTATGCAAAGCGTGACTTTCATAAGCCTTACCTCGAGGTGCAGGCGGACCTGTGCGACGGCGGCCCGCCACGCGTTCCACGCCCTGTTGCGTGCCCTGGTGGACGGAGCGTTCGAGCATTTGGGACGAATCATGGCATTAAGTAACGGTGGTACGCAGGCAAGGCCCCGATCACCGCGGGTTGAGAAGGAAGGCCAACGTTTCTGTGGCAGTAGCACCGTGCCCTTTCGGAGAGCGGATCGTCTCGACTCGTACAGCGCAAACATGAGCCGATCGTCAAGCGCCGTGCCGCTTTTCCAGGAGGGGTTCAGGCCCACCTGTTGGACCACCAGGCCAGGGCCACGCCCAGCTTGGCCCGCTTGTGCCGCATGCGCAGCTGCTGCTCAAACCACTTGTTGAAGGCGCGCGACAGCAGCACGTTGCGCATGCGGCCCACAGCGCCGTGCAGCTTGCGCGCAGTGTCCTTGCGCCACACGTGCGCCTGGAGCAGCGCCTGCGGACGGAGGAAGGGGCCGAAGGGTTACCGCAAAGCTGGGGAAACCGCAGAGCGGCATACTGACTAAACCGGTACTGGTCAACCCGCCAAAGCTGGGGAGTGGGGCAAGAAGGCGTGTACCGCGCTGAACAGCACTACCATTTCGGCATCGCACAGCAAGTCTGTTCTGGCGCGACGGCTTGACCTCCGCGGCCGTAGCACCGTAGTACTGCTGTCGGCGCTTTGCTCTCGGTTACACGTCGCGTTACATTCTGGCCTCTGATTTGACACAGGGCTGCCGCGCTTACCCGCGTGCCCATGGACACGAGGCGCCGCTCCTCCGCCGCCCGGATGGTGTCGTGCGCCTGCCGCCACTGCCTGCACAGCCGCGCGCCTAGCCGCCACTTAAGCAGCATGCGCCGCCTGCGTACGGCACCGCACACGTGGCAGCACGTCATGCTCAATTGCCGCTGCATTGACCTAGCCATCGCCCGCCCGTTACCATGTTTGCGAACAAAGGCGAACCAGCCGCGTCGGAGACCCACATTAGGTGCTGGCCGGCTACGCTCCACTTGAACTGCGCCTCGTGCACGTACGTCCGCCACAGCAGGAAGCAGACGCGCAGGGATCGGCCCGCCCAGAAGGACAGCGCCGTCAGCGTGTTAGCTGCCTGCAATGTAGGTCAGGCGGCCGGTGTGTTATACAAATGCCTAACGACAGCGGTCAACACTCGGGGTACCACGACCAAGCTTTCCACACACAGGCAGGCGGTTGGCCAACAATACACGTTGCATGGTTGCCGTACTGAAAGGCAGTTGCGAGGTACAGCTGGCAGGACTGGAAGACTTGCCTTGTGCTGCTGCCTGGACGTGAACTGGCGCCAGTGGCGGAAGGCCGTCCGCAGCACGCGGGTCCGTCGGTGGCCGTCGCTCTGCAGCCCGCGTCCCTTGAGGTAGCGCACCAGCGCCAGCCAGCCCCTGCGCGCATGGCAAGAAGCCATTCACACACGCTCGCCATCAGCAGGGTTCCGCATCCCGTGTGGAGCTGCCCGCATGGCCATACCCGGCCCACCAAGGCGAAATAGTCAATCTGGAGAGTCACGAGCCTCACACATCGCAGCAAACATGCACGATGCACCCTGCCGGCCCCTTACCGGAAGCACCCTGCCAGGCTGTTGCCGCTCCACAGCGACAGCGCCTTGGCCGCCTTTAGCGGCCCGTGCCCCGCCCACCGCCGGAAGCAGCGCCGCAGCAGCTGCACCGCCCAGAAGGACGTCGCCACCGCCCAGTTCTGCAGCGCCTGGTCCCGCTCGTACCTGCATGCCAGGGTACCCCAAATGTGCTTCACAGACTCAGGAATTACCGATCAACGGGACTGCTACGTCTCGCTCCTCTGCGCAATGGCATGTGTTGTAAAATGCTTGTGATACGGGCATATTACGAGCACACATAGCCAGGCGGTGTACGGCCCAATGTGTGCGAGCAGAAGCGGCTGCCTAGTGCAAAACACGTGGGCGCGGGGCAGCGGCAGTAGAGCTTCCTCAGACTCGCGCACCTGGTGATCCGCATAACAAACACGTTCTTCCTCCATGTGCGGAACGCACGCGCCATGCGATTATAGTCTAGCCGCGCCTCCTCCGCCTCCGTGAGCGGCCGCCCAAAGCCCTCGTCCACGTAACCCGCACCAGCCTGCATCCCTGCCCCGTACCCGCTTCCCAGCTGCAGCCTGCCACCGTACGGCGTTCCTGCCTGTACCCCAGCGCCAACGCCCCAGCCTCCCGCGCCAGCGCCTCCGCCACCTGTACTTGTAGCCCCATAGCTCCCCCCGCCATTGGAAGCCCGTGGGGAGGTACCGCCGTACGGGCTACCTCCGTGCGAGCTGCCGCCGTATGGACTGCCTGGCGGGCTGTGGGAGTCCGCTGCCCCACCGAAGGGTGCCGGCTGCCCCCACGGTGTGCCCGGCCCCCCGATGTCCCCGGTTGTGCGCGCGCTAGCTGCCCCATAGTGGCTACTGGGGCCGTAGCGGCTGCTGGCTGGGCCGTACTGTGAGGCGGCCGCGCCAGCTTCAGACGGCGCATGTGAGCTGTACATCATTACCGAACCCAGGGCTCCGCCCGCACTGCTTGCGTCGTACACGCTTTCCGGGCCGCCAGCGCCGTACGCGCTGGCTCCACCCACTGTGCGGGTAGGGCTGGACGGCCAGTCGCCAGCTGTGATGGACCCAGGGGGCGTGTTGAAGACGAAGCGGGAGGGCGGCAGGGACGCACCGCCCTGTGCCGCCGCCCGAGCAGCGTTTACCGCGTCACGGGCAACAGCGGCAGCGGCGGCAGCCTGCGCAGAGGCCTGAGCTGCTGCCTGCATCGCCGCGTCCTGCTGCGGTCGGTAAGGCGACTGGCGTCTCTGCCCCGGAGGCATGCCGCCGTTGACCGCTGGGGCCAGGCTGACGGCTGAGATGCTGCTGTTGCCGCCCACGGATGGACGGGAAGGCCGTGTGGGCGACCGATAGGGACCAGTTGGGGGCCAAGGCCCTGTGGAAACCCCGCCGGCGGAAGGCGCGGCGCGCCTGCACGCCAAGGAAGAAGCATCTCTGCTATGGGAACGCACGGATCACACATCTGCCCTTTGGTGTGCAGAGCAGGCGGGCAAACTTCGGTGTGACCATATCGTCACTTACCCGAATGTGGCGCCGCCTGACTCCTTGCCAAGCTTGACCCACCAGTCCAGGTTTGGGTCTAAGCTCAGCTTCAGGAGTAGGCGGTAATAGTACGTGTCCTCGTCAGGTTTGACCCCATGGCGAGGTAGCACGGCCTGGTAGGCTTGCAGTATTGCTTGCAGCGTGACGACCCCTGACCCTGCAGCCCGACAGTGCAAGACAGGGTCAGACGTCACAAAACTTGGGCTGCATGGCTTTGTGGTGAAGTAGTAGCAGCAATTTGTGTGTGCACGCACGTGCCCCAGAGAGTCTGATTGCTTGCAATCCGTGTGTGCCAACGTGCTGACGGTCACAGCCCCGCACGCACCTTGGCCTTTGCTGTAGGCCTTTCCCACAGCGGCCTCCGCGGTGCGGATAATCTCCGCAACCACGGCGTAGTCATAGCTGCTGTACGGCTGGGCAGGGCTCGGGAGGGCCCGGTAGGTCTCATACGTCGCAAGCGACGTCTGGTCATGTCCATGAGACCTCGATGTAATGCCCCTGCGGGCCAGAGCAAGGAACGGCGGTCGTCGCGATTGGGCGGTTACCAAGGTTGGACCATGGAAGGTTGGACCGGTAACCACCCCTACCGGACATGCCGCAAGGGCGAAACCTCGCGGATTGGGCTGGCGTACTGTTCTGTTATGGTCGCCATCCTCGAGCTCCGCACTCTGGGGCTCTGCCAACTGTGTCATGTGACCACCTTTCCATCGCTCTCCCGCGAAGGCGCATTATATCTATTGTCTTTCATGAGCTAATGTATAAGGCAGGTAGGTTGGGGACGTCAACCGGTGTTCCTCCTTTTGTTTGGCTATTGTCCCAGTAACGAGTCAAGGACAGATGGGGAAGTTTGAGATGTCACTTTATAAGTTAGTGTCTATATAACTCTTTACAAAATGCTACGAGCACTTCCAGGAGAGCAAGGTCGCTCGGTCAACCCGAAAAAAGTACGAGTTGACTCCCCTCTCCCTCGCGCTGGATCGCGGCTGAAGTGGACACAAAAATTAAAGTTAACATATACATGGACGTCAACAAGAAGTTACGACCAGGTAGGTGGCTCCACCCCCACTCCACTCTGCAGAGCAGGGCAGTGGATGGCGGCCTTATCACGCCACGAATCAAGAAAAACTCTCCCCGTCATTGGGCGGTGGAGGCGTCCTCAAACTTACCGACCCGGGCACGCAACTCTAGCGCACGTGGCAGCATGTGCAGCAAGCGGGGTAGCGTGGGGATCTCCCCTGGTGCTGATTGTGGGGCAAGTTTATGTAGATGGCTTAGGGACGGCCCATTAGCCGCGAGATGGTAAGGAACACAAGCCCGCGCAGAGCGCGCTGGCAGCCGGGCATTGGAAAGCTCCTCTGTACAGCTTCGTGCTTCCGCGGGACACCAGGTAGTGAGGCAGGTCAAATACTGTCGTGCGCCTGGCTCCACCTGAACCTCGTGCTTCGCACGGCTTGGCCCAGCCTGGGCGGGCCAGCCCTGCGGACATGCGTGGAGGCGTGGACGGTGTCGGGCTTCTGCAGGGTATTGGAAGCGGACCACCGATAACTAGACAACATGCTCGTCCGTCGTTATGATGTACTTCAGTTTGCCGACTCAAGGGACCCTGCGCAACGTGCACAACTCAGCATTGCGTTGCGTTGGGGCTTTGGGACTGCCTTCTGCACCCATAGCTGACGAGTCCGGTCAACACACAGCGCCGCTCAACTGCCCGCCAAACCCATGACGTCAATGCAAACGGAGGGCATGGGCGTAGCACCCTGTTCCCCAAAGGCAAATGGCCCCTGCCACCTTGAGGCGAAAACCCGGCTGTTTCAAGTCTACCAAGCAATGTGAGCCTGAGCAGGGCAACACACACACAGTGGGTCCGGCCACCAGCACAGGCCCTACCATCGCAACCTACTAACCCAGCTCCAAACGGAGGGCTAATGTCTAGGGCCACATACAGGAGCCTAGAGGACAGGTCTGGGACCCTGCAGGATAGCGGTGTGTGCACAAACGCATGGCATCTGTAAGGCGCAAAACGAGACCACAGCAAACTCTGCGCAACACGACACGCTCTGTTCACAGCAACGCACGGCCTCCTACGTTCCAAAGCGGTTGCAACACTGTGGCCCCTACGCCAGGGGAAGCCTGACTCCTTGCTCTGCAGACGGCAACGCACGGCCACCTGACGGCCGACTCCTGCCCTCACATAACCCGCGGCAGGCATGCACTAAACATGCACAACGATGCCTCACACTGCAACAACACTCTTCTCTCGTCTTTCGCTCCCCCTCGTGCTGCTTCATCAACTCGAATGCACAAAGCTCAGGCATACTCTGCAAATCCGAAAGTGCGGCTTCCCTCAGTCCTCGTGCTTTCAGAACTCAGTCAGTACCACACTATGCACCGTTAGTAACCCTCCACGCGTGCTACCACCATGATGACCTCTCCAGTCTCCACCAACGTGACCGAACAGCATTAAACCGCGACTGCGACGGTTACAACGGACTGCCTTGCCTGCGTTTGCAACGACGTGTGTGAGGCCTCAAAAAAAAAGGCATGCCACAAGCCGACACAGCCCCATACCCCCCTTGCAAGGGCATCACCAGAAATCTGAGCACACCCCCGCTAGACCCAGGAACGCAGCAGGTCAGCCGCGGCCGTCGACGGCTGGCGGTTGGCGGTTAGCCAGGGCCGGTGGCGACCTTGACGGGCCGCCGTTCCGCCAGAGCGGCGTCCATGAGCCACTTCTGCAGCCGCTGCGACAGGGCGCCGCCGAAAGCGTTGGCCCCTGCGTGCACAGGCGTTAGGCAACATAAGGGATTTAACGATACGGCACAACCCCGCCTGCAACCGTGTCGTTGCTGTCTCCTCCAAGGGATTACCGGCAGGATTCCCAGTGGGCCCTCCCGCGGCAACAGGCTTGATTCAAGGCCTCTGCACAATCTGCAGCAGGTGTGCTGGCACCCACCGCGGTCCGACGACATGCGCATCCCATGCCATCCCCTCTTCGCTCAGGTCCGCCAACCACCCCCGCGACCGTTGACGCCTTAGCGCGTGCGCTGAACGTCCTCGGCAGGTCCCTCAGGCCCTTTTTCCCGCAGCCAGATCCACAGCCCTTCGAGCGCACCCCTTCCCCACCACCACACCCCACAGGACCTACCGCTGCGACCGTTAACGCCGAAGCGCGTGCGCTGCACGCCCTGCAGCAGGTCCCTCAGGCCCACCGCCTCCCGCTGCTCGCGCGCCGCCAGCAGCGTGGCCTCCGCCACCACGTTGGCCAGCTCGGCGCCGCTGCAGCCCTCGGTGGCGGCTGCGACGGCGGTCGTAGCGCGCTCCAGGTCCAGGTCGTCCTCCAGGGGGACTCCCCTGTACACATGGATTGCACAGTACAACCTTCTCGTTGGCATTCTGTACTGCATTCCAGGCCATGTGGCCAAAGTCCTTACTGGTCCCGACCACACCCATCAGGACTAAACATCACAGTACAAAGCGAAAGGTGGAATGGGACGGCGGTCAGATGGACGGAGTACAGCAGGATGGGTACCCAAGCGCAGGAACATTCCGCGGTCGAGAAAGGACCCCCAACTAAAAAGGCGCAGTTGCACACGCAGCCATTCAATAGTAAGCCAGCGCGCCCTATGGCTCGTCCACGTCAAGCATGCTTGACTGCACTGCGTCCCGGCTGGTGAACGTCAAGCATGGGCACCCCCCCGCATCGCCTGACCTGAGGTGCACGGTGAGGATCTGCGCGCGGCCCGGGGCGTCCGGCAGCGGCACCACCACCTTGCGCGCGATGCGGCCGGGTCGAAGCAGGGCGGGGTCCAGCACGTCGATGCGGTTGGTGGCGGCCAGGAACAGCACGCCTGATGGTTGAAACGGATAAAGAAAGTTGGCAGTGAGTTCGCCGCATCAGGTGAGGGACGGCAGCACGCCGACGCCATTGGTGGCGGCAAGGAACAGCGTGGCCGCGGGAGCTTAAACTTTGTGAGCGTTTAGCATTTGTCGTACAACACGATCACGCTTGTGCATTGCGACCGAAACCACATCCATCCGGCCTGGTCGCCCAACCAGATCAGTTTTTTTTTCATCTGGCCGGATAAGCAGCTGGCACACTGGCCGGTAACCTGACGCTCAATGCGACACACGTGCAAATGTGTACCCACCTGGCCTGCCGTCGAAGCCGTCCAGCTCCGTGAGCAGCTGGTTGAGGGTCTGGTCGCGCTCGTCGTTGTAGCCCATGCCGCGCTTGGAGCCCACGCCGTCTAGCTCGTCCACAAACACCTGGGCAGACAGGCAGGGCCACATTTTCAACCCAGCTCAACACCAAGCCGTGACATGGTAAGGCCACATCGTGCAGAGCGTCCACCTCAGCGCCCCGAGTTACATGCCAGCACGGAGCAGCAGGGCATGCGGATGGCGGCATCGGCGGCAGCAACAGTCAGGAGCATTGCGGGCTTGGTGGCTCTGCGTGAGGACGGTACCACCCGACCCCACCACGTCGTACCCACGCCGTACCCACCACGCAAGGCGCTGCCTTGCGCGCCTCAGCAAACAGCTCCCTGATGCGCGCCGCGCCGCGGCCCACAAACAACTCCACGAACTCCGAGGCGGACACGGCGAAGAAGGGCACGCCCGCCTCGCCCGCCACCGCCTTGGCTGCACAGTAGCAAACATACAATACACAGCAGTGAAGAATCTGCTACGTGGCAACAAGCATGCCGAGTAAAGTAACCCAACAAGGGGCTAGAGTGTCGCAGCGGCTTGCGCGGTACAACAGAGGTAGCCCTTAGAACGGGCCCCGCGACGCGCGGTGGCAGCACCCAGGGGCCTGAGAGCTGTGCAAACCGTGCCTTGCGCAAAATCAGCTGCGGATGGCTCTCCTGCTTACCCAGCAGCGTCTTGCCCGTCCCCGGCGGCCCGCAGAGCAGCACTCCGGAGGGCATCTTGACCTGTGGTCAGGGCGAAACGGGTACGGTCGCCTCGTTACGCCCATCCATGAGATTATCAATCAGACTATTATAACAATACCGTGTAGCTGCATGATAGTATTCCCTGACAGGTGTGGTCGGGACCAGCTCGGATCGTGTGGCCACACCAGCTGGGATGTACCATGGAATGCCACAGTATAGCCACAGGGGCATAGCTCGCCAACAGCACTCCTTGACGCTGCCGTCCACAGCGACCATGGCAGTCACTTTCCAAGCCGCCGCTGTCGCTACTGGACACGACGCCATCCCCCTAGACTGCACGGCCATGACGCGTGCAGCTTGCTGCACGCCCCGGGTACATAACAAGATGCCCGGGACGCCCTTCCACTCCGGACCCATGAGCCACGACTCACCTTGAGCTTGGAGTATGCCCCCTTGGCCTGCTTCATGAGGCTGACCACCTGGGGGCACCAGAAAACACGGTAGCAGGAGTTGATGGTTGCAACTTGAAAGGGCAGATGTCACCCATGAGGAACGTCTCAAGGCCATGGCAGCCCTTCTCGCAAGCCCCACACACCCCTACAGTACACCGGCACGCGGTAGATGCTGTCCACAAGTTGGTCTACATCCTGCCCGCCGTACCGCCTCCCGGCGCCGTACGGCATCATGAAAGGCCCGCTCGCAGGTGCTGGTGCCGTTCCCCCCAAAACCCTCGCCACCCCAGCTACTCCCGCCTGGCCGCTTCCATTCGCCAACCAAGATGGTACTACCCATGTCCCTGACGCTGTAGTTTCAGGGACATGGGTAGTGCGAGAAATGCGCTGAGTCTGTACATACCGGTAGATACAAACGATTTATTGTTAACACACACGTGATGCCACGCACCTCCAGCAGCTCCTCCTTGGCCGCGTCCACTCCCGCCACGTCCGCAAACGTGACGCTGGGCGTGTCAGCGGTCGTGGCGGCCTTTTTGGCCCGCCTGCAGGACAGCGCAACGGGCAGGGCCCCGCACACGTGCGTCACCACCATCGCCACTATGCGCCTTGAGGATTGGTAAAGAGGACTTCCCGGCCCGCCTGTGGTACAACTTCACAGGGCAGACCCCGCATGGGCGTGCCATATCCCTGACGAGCAAAGGAAGATGGAACTGATAGGACGGAGTTTGCTGCTGTACATGGGCACCGTCAAGGGGCGCCAGGGGGCAGGGTGAAGTTTTGGCCAGCGGGCACTCGCCCGCACCCATCGCATCTGGACACGCGTCCCCGCTGCTCATCTCAGGCGGCACACACCCCGTTGCCAATGCCATGACATAGCACGCTTACGATTTGTGGCACAGACACGCAGCCCCTGACACGTCGCTCGTTGAATCCCAATGCTGGTCTGCCACTCGCCCTTCAATACTCCTGCGATTCGCGCCAACTGTCGGCCTCTGCGCCCGAGCTCCTGGCCAAGCCCTCATACCGTGCTTCATGCACCGTGCCAATTTGTCCCTCCCGTGCGTGGCCCTTCTTCCCATGGCCTCCAGGCAGGGACTTACCCCTCCTCTGACCCAATACGTACCCAACCTCGCCCTGCCCCTGCTCCTGCGACTTGGCCCCTCCTCTCTCTCCGCACCAACAGAGCAGTACCATCGTCCAGCCCGACCTGGCCCCTACTCACCCTGCTCCTTGCCGCTGGTCAATGACCCGCCGCACCAGCCACAGCATTGGCAGTAGCGGGAGCCACACCGCCAGCGCGGTCAGGAAAGCGCTGGCGGCGGCGGCGGTGAAGGATGCGCGCAGCACCGAATACTCCACGCCCGCCTGAGGGTGAATGACAGTCAGACGGCCAACAGGAGTCAAGCACTGGCGACATTAAATGCCGTACGCACTCGCTCGAGCGCCCTAGGCCCGCCCAGCTAAGCACTGGCAAGCAGTGTCAGCCGTCCAGCACGTGCGGGAGCTCCCAAAGCCTCGCGCCCCTCCCAGTGTCCTGTGACGCCTACTTGTGACGCCGTAGCAATGCACCGAAAATGCACGCAGGGACCCCGCCCAGCAGCACATCCCCGCCCGGAATCCCCAGTCGCCCAGCACAATGACATCACAAGCGCTGCTGCAGCTATATCCCGACAGTCGCGACAGTTTCACCCGCTAAACCAAACCGCAACTGCGATCCTGGCGGCAGTGCTTCTCGTTCGCCCGCTTCACCTGTATCAATCGCATGACCAACAGCGGGTCGTGTTTGTCCGCCAGCTTAATGTAAAACTGCCGTTGGAACCGCTGCCGTACATGGGCGGAGGCGGAGGCGGAGGCGGAGGCGGAGGAGGCAGCTGCAGCGGCGGGGGCCGAGGCGGCAGCGTCCGAAGCCGAGGCAGCGGGAGATGTCGCCGGCGTGTTTGCCGGCGTAAGGACGGGCGCCGCGGCGGCGGTGGACGCCGTTGCTGCCGCCGCCAGCGCCGGCACGACGGCCGCGGTGGCGGGCGCGGGGACAGCAGCCGGCTGTGCTGTGGCGGTGGTGGCGGCAGCTGCGGCGGCGGCGGCGGCTGCCGCCTGCTGCTGGGGTGTTGGGAGGTGTATGTCGAAGAAGAGGCGGCTGGTGCCGGCCTCCAACCGAGCGGCGCGCACGCGCCCCCCGTCCAGCAGGGTCACGAAGTCGGAGTACAGCACCTGTGGTGGCGAGTTTGCCCACGGATGTTCCGGGATTCAGCATCTGGGTCAGTTCGTAAGGAAACCCGGTTGCGCTGTGTGTGCCTGAGTATGCTGATAGGCACGTTCAGCGTGACAGAAGAGGAGGGTCAGGATGTACGGTTGTACGGGCAGGCGGTGGTGGCTTACGCGGTCCGCCACCGTGCTATTCCACGCGTCCACGGGGCGGGGTGCAAACAAGGAGGGACTTCTGTACAGGTGGCACCTGTCAACGCTTCCCACTGCCAACGCAACAGCCCCGCAACAGCCCCAGCCCTCCCTAACCCAACGCCCCGGCCCCTCTTGCGCCAGACCTCAGTACATCCCTGCCCAAGCGCACTAAAGGCTCCCTAGCATGCACCGTAGCCGAACACGGCAGCCTCACCTCCCGCGGCGCAAGGCGGCTCCCAGCAAACATGAGCTCCCGGCTGAGCGCTACGACCAGGAAACCGATGGTAACCCAGAGCGCGCGAGCCAGTGGCGCCGTGCGCGCCGTAGGCGCTGGAACGACGTACAGGCTGACAAATTTTACGAGTCCCTCGGGCGCCTTCACACGCTCCAGCAGCTCTATCAGCCAGCTCTTCCCGGGGGATGGCGATGGCTGCCCCGGAGACTCTTTTGGGTCGACATCTAGCGACCCGAGTGAGTTGAAGGAGGGCGTCGACGGGCCATCGTTGCGCTCATTCTGTGGCGACGGCCGTTCGGCGTCCCGAGGAGCTGATGTGCTGTTAGAGGCGGACAGCTGAGCCTTTCTTCCCTGCTGAATTCGTTGGTATGGGAATACATTTGATCCGCAAGTCCGCGGAGCAGGAGCGCGGCGAGGCTGCAGCCCGCAGCCTGGTCCGAGGACTCCTGACAGCGGGGCCGGCATGAAGGCCGGCTGAGTGCCTTAAAAGCTACCAGCGCTTAGTATTCCCCAGGTTTGGTTGCAGCGTGAGCGGCTGGGCGGGCCAAAAGCGCAACGTGTTTTGTGGTGTGGTGTTAATAAGGCGACTCAGGTAAGCTGCGTCACATGCAAAGAAGTTTTGCTTAGGACGGATATCAGAACAAGTGTTTGATAGCGCCTGTGTTCTAAAGTTTCTCCAACCAATGGCAGGGGCGTCAGCGGTGCGTGCTCTACCCTGCTTGCGCCAGCAGGACGTGTGCGGTGCCAATAAAATTCTAATAGATAAATGTAAGTGGGCTTGCAACATTGAGCTTGACTGCCCCGAAAGTTTGCTTTTCGCCAAGGGAGGCCTGCAATTGTGCAGGGGAGGTCCCCGTTGAGGGGCACGCTTCTGGTCTCCAGCGTGCCAATCCGCTACAAGGTTATCACATCACCATATCACAGAGCTTCGAGATCGGATAGGACACGACTGTGGGGAGCTGACCGGAAGTCTTGACCTGGTAGCCCGGCCGCAGCAACAGCAGGCACCTGCAGGCACCATGGCAGGCATCAAGGCAAGGACCAGGGGACTGCGTCCCCTACGCCTCGAAGCAAGGGACCAGGCACCTATGGGGCACTGCCTGCGATATCTTGAAATTCCAGGGAGGCAACGGCCTTCCTGGTTCCTGCTTCTGTGGGTATCGTAGCATGTGTTCGACGCCCGCTCAGCAGCTTCCGCCTCCCCTGGGCACTGGGCACTGGGCACGGGGGCACTAGGTTCTCACTGCACACAGCCTACATAGGGGAGGTCGCTGAGCATAAGAATCCACGCGGCCTCCTCTGCCTCTACGGCTGTCAGCACGGAGGGCAGCAAGCCTCATGCATGTGTTTCGGCAACCCAGAGGGCAACCCAGGGGCAACCCCGCCGTGCACCTGCCGTGTTCCGCAAGTTCGATCACACGGGAGGTATCCCCTGATCTGTGCGTTGTGAGTGCATGCTGGTGGCTTTGTGCATGGTGGTAGTTCTTGGGCTTCCTTGTGGGCAGGAGAGGCGCGACACCAGCACCCACTAAGCAACAAACGAACTGGCTGACACCTGGCACAGGCCGACACGGCGAGGCCACGGCGGACACGGTGCCTGAACTGGGAGTGCACAGCGATGCCGGAAATTACATTGTGTACTTTACATGCACATGCTTGAAGTGGTTGCCCGCGTGCTCCTGCCGGCAGTGGCAATGGTGCACTGACGTCCGCCCGAAAAGCCCCCGCTTGCATGGGCAGCGACGGCATTGAGTGGCCTGGAGCAACCCTCCAATGGAAAGGGTCCAGTTGACTGACTCTTTTATCACTATTATCGGTGTATCCCAATTTTCTTATCACCTTACTGCGCCGTGCACCACTTAGGCACGGCGACAAACACAAGCGATAACCCCGCGTGTAATATGGCGACCTGCTTCGGAGAGCGCGTCCTTAGCCACCGAGCGGCATCATGCTCGCAATCCTTGGCACCCTTGCGTACTACTCGAGTGTCGTCGCGTAGACGGGTAGCCTGGCTTGGGTCTTGGCAAGGGCCATCTCGTGAGCTTCCTACGGCCTCTGCTGCTGCTGCTGCGAGCGACAACACCCCAATCAACAGCCCCTCATCTCAGCCGTCCTCAGCATATTCGCCTACTGCATTTGGTTCGATCGACGAGGACCTAGTGGTTACCCGGTTCATCGCGGAGACCTTGCTCCCCACGCGCCACGGGAACTTTAGGCTGCGGGGATACAAGCACTCCGTAAGTAAAATGCTTGTACTGCACGGTCGGGACCATATGAACAATTCAATCGGTTGACAGCACGTGCCTTCCTCTTGACGGTCTTACCGGATATGGGTCGTCGCGCCGTTACCTTGCAGATTGACGGTGGCGTGACTTTCACCGAGCCTACAGCCATTGTTTCTGGGAAGGTTGAAGGTCAGGAGAACGTGAGTACCCGTCCGCCTGCGGCCGGGCCCGGCTGACGTAGCTCACCGTCCAGACTCTGGGCTCCTCTGTGGATAATTAACCAAGGTCGCCTGTGCAACCTCTCCTTGCACGCAAACGCAGGTGGCTGTCCGCGTACACGACGCCTGCTTCACATCCGGTGAGGCGGGGCCATGCCGTATGCATTGCACGGGCGGCGCAGAAGTGTGCCTCCTGCAACTCACCCGAACTGCTCCACCCACTCTCCTTGCGCATACACCACATCCCTACTACCGCTAGCTACTGTCAATCTTGCGGTACTCGGCTGATATCGTTGCTCTAAAATACTCACCATGCTTGGTGCGTGTGTTGCAGAGGTGCTGGGCTCTCTCAAGTGCGACTGCGCGGAGCAGCTGGAGCTGGCCCTCCAGATGATCCAAAACCAGCCCCCCGGCATCGTCATCTATTTGCAGCAGGAGGGGCGGGGCATCGGGCTGGCCAACAAGATCGCAGCCTACTCCTTGCAGGCATGTGGTTGGGGGCGGGGCAGGGGCATGCTGGTTTTGGCGGACGTGCGCACGCGAACGGGTCGGCTGCGGACACGGAGGCGTTCCTAACACAGCAGTGGAGTCCCTTTTGGGTGTGCCTGTGTGCCTGTCCGTCACCCCGCGCGCATGCGCCGGTTTGGCCCAGCAGGGCGCTTCGCCCATTGTGGCGCCGGGGGCAAGCACACCGTGTGTTTGGGATGCAGTTGCGGGAGTCGTATTACATCACCATGGCGGTGCATGGGACATGCACCTTGTGTATGTGTCAAGCCATCGTGCATGGCCAAATCATGCGTGGACGGTGTGCGTCAAGTGATCACGTATGCTTATACCATGTGGATGCTCACAGCAGCAAAGGTCTAGGCACGGTGCATGTTGTCAGTAACAACAGCTGCGCTCCTGCTCATCCCCCGAAATGTGTACGAATGGTGTTTAGACTTGGATGTACCATGGACACACCACGTGGCCACAAGAGCAAGGCCTGGACACGGTGCATGGAGTCACTGTGCTCCCCCTATGCCCTCATAATGACTACGGATGATGTTCAGACACACACGTTTACACCACCACCAGACGGTTTAGCAAGCAGCATTCAGCGGGAGCAGCGGCGCCGAGCTTCCAGTCACCTACTCAGCGCCATCGCCTTCCAGGAACGTCTTCGTCTCCCGGGGTATGGCTGTGAGTGATACTTTCCTGCTTGTCTATCTATCCGGGATTCTATATATCCCACTCCCGCAACCGCATCCACAACAACACGTTTACACCACGTGCCCACAGGAGCAAGGCCTGGACACGGTGGACGCCAACCGCGCGCTGGGGCTGCCCGACGACTGCCGGGAGTACACCAGCGTGCGGAACATGCTGCGACAGATGGGCGTCAAGAGCATCCGCCTCATCGTGAGTGGGGCTGTGGGGTGTGGGGCTGCGAGGTGTGGGCTGTTACAGTTGATCTGACTGGCAGGGCGCCAGGGACGTAAGGGCTGTGAGGGGCGCAAAGGCTGTGCTGCAGATGGGCGTCAAGAGCATCCGCCTCAGCGTGAGGGCTTCAGGCATATGCATCAGGGTCTGCGGTTTCTGCTGCGGGTTGCTGGGGGCGACAGCGGACGAAGGGGCGAACGACGAAGGGACGGTACCCGTTGTTGGATATTCGGGCTGACCGGTATGAGTGTCGGCTGTGTGCCGCTTGTTTCAAGCAGCGTTTGTGAGCTTGGGAGTATTGTGCTCGGGGTCCAGGGGCGCAGACAGCCCTGCACGAAGCGGAGCGGCAATGGGCGTGAGCGAATGCAGCGAACGTCCTGCGCATGCAACCGTGAGGCATGCTGCCTGCCTGCAGGCCTGTCTACTTACCTGACTGCATATGGTATATGAATATGTACCAGCCTAATACCAAAGCCGTGACGTTGTAGAGCGGAACCTGGTGGGGTAACATGTCGACCGTCGACTCCAGCGGCATAGCAGAACACAGCTCGTGCGATATGAATGTGCAGAATGAGTACATAACTTAAATGATCAGAGATGAACGTACATCGTGCTGCCTACCTGCCTGCAGACCAACAACCCGCGCAAGATCAACGTGCTCACGAAGCTGGGCATTGAGGTCACGGGGCGCATCCCCTGCCTGGTGGCGGCGGGGAAATACAACCAGGTGCGTTGGGGGCCTAGGGGTGCCACGCGTGAGGCTCCCTGTGCTCGGTGGCGGCGGGGATACACCATCAGTTGATCAACGGTCCTGGCGCCAGGGCAAAGTGCCTGTGACCGTGTCTTACTTGTGCGTGTCATCCAATAGACAAGATGAGCGGTGGGGCATCGGAAACCAGCTGGTTGCCGTGCGTCGACATCGGATTTGGGTTCCGGGGGCAACGCACCATCTTTCCCAGTGTGTGCATGCACTTATGTAGGCTGCTGCTCCATTGTACATCGTACCCCATCAGGGCTACCGATAGGCCAAGCGCGTCCGTATGGCGCCAACCCCGCCCCTGCCCTCTTTCCCTCTGCATGGCATACACGGCACGTTCAAATTTCCTTAAATTTCGTCCTCAACTTCAGGGCTACCTTGAGGCCAAGCGCGACCGCATGGCGCCCGCCCCGCCCCTGCCCCCTTTCCCTCTGCCTAGTTAACCGGTACACTCAAACTCACAAATGCGCGTTTGTTCCTGATCCCAGGGCTACCTTGAGGCCAAGCGCGACCGCATGGCGCACATGCTGCACGACGGGGCGGGGGCTGCCAGCGGCGACGAGGACGGGCGGCGGCCGCGCGAGGGCCGGGTGCAGGTGCCGGAGGAGGAGGAGCTCAATGGGCAGTTCTGCTTCTGGGACCACGAGGGCGAGCCGGCGCAGGTGAGGGGAGGTGGGCAGTGCACCCTCGGGGAAACGGGAGAGGGGGTGTGTGGGAAGAAGGAGAGCTGGGGGTTCGTTTCTGAGGGTCGCGTACAGTAGTGGACCTTGGGGAGGCCCGTGGGGTTCAGACGGGGCGAGAAGGGCAAGGGCAAGGGAGAGCAGGGCGCAGCTCGGGACCAGGAGTCCATGAGTCCGTGGCGGGCAGGAGGGTTATTGGCGCGGAAAGGGGGGCAGTTGGGCTTCATGGGCATTGGGGTACCGTGACGAAGGTCCGCGGGAGGGCAGCTCCGCGTGGGACCAATAGGCCAAGCGGGTGCTATGGGAAGGAAGGAGAGAGCACGGGAGCGAGCTTGGGGCACGAGGCCGGCCTCGGATGTACGGAGCGCGTGTAGACTGGTAGCGGTGGGGGCAGCCGGGGAACGCGGAAGCAGGTGGTAGCTGGCCCGGAAAGAGCTGCTGACTCGGCTCGCTCCCTGTTTGCCGCTGCAGGCGGTGTCCACTGCCTACGCCAATGGCGGCATGGAGCTGCCCGCCGGCCTCGCACAGGCTGGGGACGGGCGGGTGGTGCCGGTGGCGCTGTCCACTGCTTCGGCGAAAGACGGGGCGGCGGCGGCCTCGACGTGAGCACCAGCAGCAGCAGCAGTGGGGTGGGTTTCAAGGGAGGGGCGCTGCGCGAGGGGCAAAGCAGCGGCGGAAGCGTAAGCAGGGACAGAAAGGGGAAGGGGCAGAGTTGGTGGGTTTCGGGCTGCGCCCTCCGCGTTAGGAGCAGCAGGGCAGCATAAAACGGCTGGGCGGTTGCAGGGTTTGATGGGGGATTAGGGTTGGGTGGCTGGGCTGCAGGCGGCAGCGGGAGCAAGGACTTCCTAAACCGGGGCCGCGGCGCTTCGTGAGCAGCAGCGGGTGAGCAGCAGCAGCCGCAAAGAGAGGGCCAGGGACGGGGGCAGGGGAGTGGGGGAAAGGGGCGTGGGGTGGGGTAGATTGGGGAGGGGTTGAGTGCTGGTTAGCCGTGGGTTGGCCTGTGGGTGGTGCACAGCTGTAAGGGATGATGGGCCCAGACAAGGCAGCTGTGGACGGGGCTTGAGGGGCGGTGGGGGTGGGGGCGGGAATCCAGGGCAAGCCACAGCTTCCCTGTCGGCATGACGTAGCGCGCTGGGAAGGGGGGCTGTAATTCTTTCCTAGACCCGTGGGGCGGAGGTGTGGGCGGTATGGTTGTAAGCCCGGCTGGAGGGGGAGGCGCACGTGGGAGGCGTATTTACCCTTGGGCCCCACAGGTGCGTGTAACATGGGGGCGGTTACTATGCACTGGCGAAGGGTACGTGTGATGCCCTTGCCTGGATCGTAGGGTGGTAGTGCATGCTCGGGGACTGGTGCCGCTTCTCGGAGAGACCGTCTCAGTTACCGTGGTGACTGTGGGGGCGGACAGGCATGCCGGCATGTGGGATGACGGGACGTGTGCAAGTTGTGGTGCAAAAGCACGGCCTTGACATGCAGGCAGCGCGCATGTGCAAGGGGGTGGTATTGTATCAGCATGCTACAGCGTCGTTTGCTGGTGTTGAGCGCACGGCGACGTGTTCGTCGGGGCTTTCCTGGTACCGTCGGCAGGTACCGGTCCTGAAAGACCGCCGCGGTAGCTGCCAAAGCGTGTAGAGTATGTCAGTATGTACATGCCTGTCAGACATGGTTCAGGGGTGCCGCTGCTTGTGGGATGTGCCGCTGGGGCATGATGCGCGTGCTGGCTCGGTGTAGGGCACCACCTGGCACCACCTACCCTGTTTTGGGTTGTGGCCTTGCGACCATGGGGTGCGGGCCAGTGCACTACGCGAGCTTGCAAGGCGGAGGTTGCGGCTGGACGAGGCGCATGCGGATCAGCACGCCTTTCTTTTTCTGAAACTGCGGCAGCTTGCAGTTAAGTAGCACCTTTTGTGTGCTGTGCACGGCGGGGGCGTGCCTGGAGTACTGGTGCTTGGGGCACTGCGGCACCAGGCGCGGCGGTGCACCCTGGAAGGCTCCCCCGCCATGAACCGGACCTGTTTATGCAACTGTGACAGTATGAATGAATATTTCGTCTTGTCTTTTGGTTGGCATGTCATGCTTGTGAGCTCGTGAATGGGGACGAAGCGGGGAGCGGGGAGCCTCGAGGGATGTCGAGGGGCACACATACCTGTGTTCAGGGGAGATCTCCCCTGCATGTTTTCATACTCGAGGGTGCGGAGCAGAAACCAGTTCCGCCTTGCACACACCTCTCGGCGTTGTTATTTTCCAGCAGCATAGTACAGATATCAACAGATGTACAGCAGAAGCTTGCAAGGCGAAACGGTGACTGGGCGCTCGAAGGGTGCATCTCCCCTGGGGTGCATGCACGGGCGGGTGCCACCAGGTGCCTCTCACGCAGGGCGGGCGGCGAAAAAGGCCCACAGTGTGCTTGCATAAGTAAAGGGTAAACATACATGATTAACTCGCCATGTCGCCAATGTGCAGCAGGCAAGGATTGGGGGACCCCGGTGCCCACGCGACAGGGTACGCGAGCGCGTGCCACTGGCGAGGGGCGACAGCAAATGCGGGGCAGCTGTTAGCGCACTGAGCCTGTCAGTTGTGAGCGAAATGTCTGGTCCCTCGTTAGCAGGTGTGGAGAAAGAGCCAGGTGCAGGTCCCAAAAGCACACGAAGTGCGAAACTGACACGCACGCACGCAGCAGTTCTCAGAAGTGCTTTTTGGCTTGATGCGACAAGACAACGCTGTCTATGTATGTATGTTGGAATCCAGATGTGATCCGGATTGAGCGGTGGACAGCAGTCGGCCTGGAGCTACGCGTACGTCGTCGTCAGACCCCGCGTTCTACGTGGCGAATACCACGTCGAGGTGGCCGCGCGAAATTCATGACTTTGACAATATGCGCCACTTATTTGTCATATAGTTATATGTGGAGAAGTAGCATCCAACTAGCCTGGCGCTCCTTCCGTAGAAAGCTGTAGCGGAACTGGATTCGGGGCCCGTTCCGCCGTACACGTTTCGTTTCACCGATCTTGAACACACATCAAGTACCCGCCACATGCGTTTAGCTTTCAGCAGTGTGGAGTGTGGAGTGGCTATTCGACTGGGGCCGGAAAGAACATCGGTGGCTGTACTGCATTTACAGCTGCGTTCGGTCTGCGCTCCGCAACTCTCCCTTTGTCTCATCAGACGCTAGTTACATACGAGCTCGGAACAGGCCCAGTAAGCTCTGGCTGTGTAGGAAACGGGATCGAAGGGATCCAAAAGCTATGAGGCAATTCCCCGCCATGTCGCGCCTGGCGCCTTCGCTTGCGCTGCTGGTTGCCGCTATCCTGGCTGTCAGCATCACAGGCGCTCTTGGTCAACGAAAGGCCAATTACGTCGCGCCTAGTGGCCAACAGCCCAGCGTTGGGAGGGTCCGAAGGTCCGATGGTCAGACGAGCACCTGCACAGACAACAATGTGCAATGCACCCATTGGGCAGGTGAGCCTAACTTAATACTCTACAATGTATCTATGTTTTGAGGAAGCCCTGGGCCGCCGCCGCTGTGCCCGTCTTTCCCAGCAAGTCCTAACTTCGCGTCCATCCGCGCGCGCTGCAGCTGGAGGCTTCTGCAATTCCCGCTACGTCTACAACGGCTTCTCCGTGCGTGATTCTCTATGCCGCGCCTCTTGCAAGACCTGCACGCCGGCCGGTGAGTGCCCAGACGGCCACGTGCCACTGCACACCTGGCGGAGAGCCAAGGGTAGCACATCACCAGATCGCCAAATTGCTTTGTGCTGAACCACCACTGGCGCCACTCGCTTTCTGGCGTGTGAACAAAGGCCCAAGGCCCTTCCTTCTTCAACCCCATGCCAGCTCATGCATTGCACCACACTCCCGGCCAGGAGTGCAGCAGGCAGTTACCCGACTGGGCCTCCACAAAACCGAGACAGACCCATGGGACACCCCACGTATCCCCGGCCTTTCCCCCCGCCCCTCCCCCGCACACTACTTATAATACCGCATTACTCGTCCTTATGGCCCCCTGGCTCTCCGGACGTGCCCCACTCGGGGACTGTAACTGCACTGTAACTGTAACTGCATATCCCCGGCGCCGTGGGGCCCTGAGGGGACCCCTGTTCCGCAACACCTGCTTCTCCTGCCACGACCGTCCCTCAACGCCCCAGCATGCCCCCGTCCGCTTTTATCGTCTCATATATCCATCCTTCACACCGTCGTGCCCGCCGCACTTGCTGTCCCTCCACCACCCCAACGCACATGCCATCGATCAGCTTCCACTGCAGCACAACACTCTCACCTGCCCTCCGTGGAACCCACCCCACAGGCTGCTCGGACCAAGTGGCCCGCTGCAGCAAATGGGCAAACAAGGGCCAGTGTGCCGCCGGCTGGTTGTACCGAAACCAGCCTGTGCGCGACGTGGTGTGCCGGGAGAGCTGCGGGGCGTGCGGCGACCAGGGCCAGGACGAGACCGCGTCCCTCCCCGCGTCGTCCCTCCCTCCCCTGCCTCTTCCCTCCCCTCCCCCGCCTCTTCACCTCCCCCTCCCCCCGCTTCTTCACCTCCCCCTCCCCCTACCAATGAGGAGGGCGGTGAGGAGGCTTCACCCCCCCCTCCCCCTACTGATGAGGAGGGCGGTGAGGAGACCTTCCCTTCCCCTTCGCGGCGCCGCCGCCGTGACCGCTTGTCTCCGCCTCCCTCGCCCCCTACCACCAGCGGCGGCGCCTCAGGTAGGCCAACCCTCTAGAGCACGCACTTCCAGTGGGTGCTGAGCCAGCCGTCCACCGGCCTGTCCCTTTCCATCGTGCACATGCACTCATGCAATGGCTGGCATGGGCCATGCATTGGCGCAACATCCATGCAGGTCCCATCGTCCTTCGTTGGGAGTTCCGACCATGGCGGCACGTCCCGCTTGGACCCCGCAAACCATGCCATTTCGCCCAATGACCCGTAATCTGTCCTGCCTCCACGCAACGCTTGCTTCCTCGTCTGTACAACCCCCTGACAACCTTGCTTTTGCCCGATGCACCACCCCACTCCCGCGTCCACCAAGCTTCTGCTCCGTCGCCAATGCTATCCTGTCCGCACAAAAACCCACCCCTGTCACTAGTCACTAGACTTCCTCCTTGTTCCTTAGTTGTAAGTAGTACCTGTTTTGTAATACGCTACTGTGACCCCGCAACTGCATTCGTACACAACACGCACCCCTCTTGCACCATCCGTTTTGTTCTAACCCGAGTGCTGGCATGCCCGTGACCCTCACCTGCCCCCGCCTGCAGGTTCCTGCTCCGACGCCAACACCATTCTGGATCAGCACAACACCTACCGCGCCCGCCACTCCGCGCCCGCCCTGCGCTGGGATTCGACCCTGGAGCGCCAGGCCACCAGCTGGGCGCAGCAGCTGGCCCGTTCGGGGTGCAACCTGCGCCACGGGGGCTATCCTGACGATGTGGGACAGAACCTGTACGCATCCTACGTGAGTGCGTGCTACCGGTGCATGCCTTGGTGTTGTGTGCCTGTGTCCCATCCGGCAACCTATCTAGTACGGCTTCACAGGCGTCTGATCCGCGGTACGGGAGGCCGTAGCTGTACTGCAGCTGTCCATGTGGGTTGCAGCAACACTGTAACACGTGTGCCTAGCCTCAGCCACTCCTGCAGGACTGTGCGGTAGTCCTGGGGACTGCGTACCCGTCGCGAGCCGTGCTGTCAAGGGCCCTCTTGCCACATGCTGGTCACACCGTTCGGCAACTGCAAGGCTTGGATTTAGACTGGTAAGAATGTTGCTCACACCGTCTTGCTTTCCCATGACCTCCCGCAGGGCGGCGGCAGCCAGTCCTCCACGTGCACCCCCGGCCTCACCGGGTGGTACGACGAGGTCCGCAACTACCGCTTTACCTCCCGCCCCTACAGCGACAACAGGAACACGTGAGTCCCTGCGTGCAGCGGGCAAGCGCTGTACTGCACTGTACTGCTACAAAAGGAGCACGTGCGCCTCGTTGTGGCATGCTGAAGACGCTGCGATCGGGCTCCCAACATGTGCAGACTCATAGCTCAAGTCCCACTCAAAGAACCACGCAACCCCCTCCATGTAGGACAGTTCCAACTGTCAGCCCAAAACTACCTGACACACGTGCTTCGCACTTATGCTTATGCCTCTCCGCCCTGCCCCCCCCCCCCGCTCCGCAGAGGCACGGGCCACTTCACCCAGGTGGTGTGGATTGGCACCACCCGTGTGGGCTGCGGCGTGGCCATCGGTAACAACTGCAGGGTGAGTCTTCTTGCTGTGTGCCTGTGCAGAATACTGTCCTTCAGTGTGGCGCGTGATAGGTATGCGTGCCGCGGAAGGAGAGCTGGAACGCATACTGGCTTACTGGGTCGGGCCTGCACCATCGGACCGGCATGTGATAAGCCAGGAATCTCATGACATCCTGCGCGCTTGCCCCGCGCACCGCCCATGTCCAGGTGGTCGCCTGCAACTACGCTCCTGCCGGCAACATCATTGGAGACTCCTATTACTACAACAATGTCAAGCGCAACTAGTGCCATACGGAACGAGGTGCCGTACACAGCGTGACAGGATTGCGGCCGCTCCTGCTTGCGGATGACCCATACCCTCCCCATTGGGCGCGTTCGTGCGGACGTATTACTTACTGCACATAGGCCCTAGAGCATGGGGCTGGGCGCAGCACGTGTGATGCTCGGTCCGTACACCCGTACCAGCATGCCTGCCGGGTGCGGTAATGGCGGCAGACCAGTACGACTGCCCCTTTGGATCTTTCCTTCTGGAGAAGGAGGCTCTAGGTAGCGGGCATGGCCTTGGATAGTTGTCACAATCAGGAGTGAAGAGCGATCCTCGTACGCTGTTAAGGTTCCTTTGGCGCAGCTGCAACAGGCGCGCTACGTTATTCGTTAATGATTGGTTGGCGAGCGGCGGGCGTGATCGGGCGTGATCGGGAACTCGGACCAGCGTCCATAACTGAAGAATGGGTCACCAGCGTGGCATAGCCGGACACTATTCATACGTCGTACAGCGTCTGCTTACTATTACAAGCCGTATGGTCTCGAAACGGGGCCCGGCAGGCCCTTGCGATCCGTAGGTGAGTGTGTGCGTGTGGTGTTGGTGGCTGCGTCCTGCGTGCGTGCTGACACTCTTACGCTTTAGGTTCTCCGCTCCTCCATGGACGGTGCGTAACTTCTGTTGGATTTCTAGCATATACTTGGGCGCGTAGAGCATGTATGTGGTGATGCGTCCTTTATACTCGAGCTGCCGCTGATCCGCACAGGATCGGCCACTTGGCCTCGGGGAGGCGTAGGCCCAAGAAGAATGGGGCAAAGCACGTGGTTTCCTTGTGGTCATCAGGCAAACTTGAGCGCACATGGTGCGTATACACACCAGGGTCAAACCCCGGTATACAGTTTGAGTTCCAAATTCCAAATGGGTGGAGGTGGATGCAGTGCATATGCCGAGATGTGTGGCATGGATGTGATGGCCTTGGTGGATGGAGCAAGACAGCAGGGTTCCTGGGAGCTAGGACCGAGGGCACAGGCACCGGCTGATGTGCAGAACTGCAGGTGCAGAGGATAGTCTCTTAGTGCTCAGATACGGTGTTTAGGGTAGCAAGGGTACAGCGCAGCCACCGTGTTGCTGCGCATGCGGTCAAAATGGAGGTGGCCACCTGACCAATGGGACAGCTGTGTAACTGTGGCTGCGTAACTGTGATTGTGACTGCCTCCCTGCAACGTGAGTTCGTTACTCCGTGCAATTGCAGATTTGCAGTCAGACTTGAGAGCCTGACCGCATTCGAGTAAGGGCAAAGCGGCATGATAAGGGACTCTGTACGATGCTCGACCACTGACCGATTGCCTGGGGACCTGCCGTTTCCTGTGGTCGGCCCCCCCCCCCTCCCCACACCTCCCCGAGCGAACACATTGCTGGACGTTACTGCTGAGGCCCCCCAACAGCGAACGACATGCATGACCTAGATTGGGCAGAGGAGAGAAGGGGACAGACGCACCAGGAGGCTTTCTGGCCTGCCCGGACAGGCGATGAAGGAGCGTGTGTGATGGAGACGGCATGGGGCTGGGAGGAGGAAGCGGTCTTGCGCTTGCGCATCCGCACTTTCTCTCAGATTCATAACCATGGTTTGGGCGGTGGACCAGTAAGGATCGTATTCCCCCACTCCATTGGCGCCTGGGGAAGGGATTCCCCATCATTTACCTCTTTTTGGGAGGGGCATTCAGTCTTCTCAAGCTACCATGGGCGCTTTGGCCAGCCTATGATGAAGTAGGGACTGGTACTGTGATGAGGTAGGGGACTGTTGTCAAGGCGTGTCTGGCGTTACATGACGTACCTTATTCACAATCTCCGCACACGTCCTGCGCCAGTGCAGTTCAGACCGGCAGGGGAGGCCCCTGGCCTCGACGGCTTGACACGCAGGTCCAGCGGAGAGCCGACGTGGGTGCAGCGCTGGAAACTAAGCCAAAGGTCCCATGGCTGCAGCTCAGCCAGATAAATCTCGACACATGCGGGCGACAGCCTGAAAACCAGGCCCTGCTCAAGAGTCTTGGTACCGCAATAGCTCACCGTACCATGCCTCAAAATCCCACAAACCCCACGTGCGTGCGTGGCGCCAGGGGAAGGGATTTCCCCCGTCATTTACCATTTACGCGTGCGACCTGCTGACCCATCCCTGCTCATGCAGCGCCGTACATGCCGTACATGCTGGCGTGTTGCTTTACCCTCCACCCATGCCACAAAGCACCGCCCCCACCCCGGCCTTGTGCCTATCCAACCTGTCCCGGGTCACAACCCGCATTGGTCACCATCCTTGTCACGACTGCTCAAATTCCATTAACTCACCATGCTCGCTCACCCCCTACCCGCCCATCAGCTCACAGCACCCCTCTCCCCGCTCGCCCCCTCCCCACACCTACCATCACTCATCCCCACCCCCCTCACAACTCTCTCCCAAACCCTCCCTTGGACCCCGCCCCCGCAGACGACGACGGCACGTGCCCTCCCGTTAGCGGCGTCCTCTCGTCCACGCCCCCAGCCGGCCCTACCTCCACCACCACCGCGCCCCCGGTCCCGCCCTCCCCATCCCCTCCCGCACCCCCATCCCCGCCCCTGCCGCTGCCGCCCCGGAACTCCCCTGGCTGCAGGGGCATGTAGGACATCCCCTGGTTGGAGACATCCCCTCCTGCGCCCACCTCCCCGCCCAGGTGCACGCTGTTGCCATTGGCAGGGGTGCCCCCGAGGCCGCTCCCGCTCCCGGCTCCGCGAGCAAACCGCCTGCTGCTGGGGTCCAGCGAGCGCATGCGGTGCGACATGTCAACGCTGGCCGCGTGTGCCCTGGCGATGTCCGAGGGGCGGGTGGAAGCGGACTTGTCGTCCGCACCCAGGTAGAACGCCTCTGGGGCCTGCAAGGAGGAACGGGGTTGCGATGTCTTGATTGGTGCATGATATTGGCGGGTGGTAGCAGTAGGACAGCACTGGGATCGCGCCCGGGTTGACAGCCTCGGGGTCCTAAGACACGGAACAGGTGGCGTAAGGGATGAGGCGGGCAGGCGCGGACAATGATGGCGGAGGAGTTCGCCGGAGGCAGGCAGGGTGCAGAGTGGCTGCCGGTCACGAGGCTGGCAAGGGAAGGCACCGTCCAGCTCCGACAGCCTGTGAGCGAAGGGCGCCCCTCCCCCAGGCGGCTCCTCCCTCCTCCCTGCCCCTGATAAATTCCCACCTCGGTGGGCTTGTCGTCCTTCTCCAGCACCTCCCGCACGGCCGCCACCGGGTTGGTGAAGATGTGCTTGAAGGCCTGGGGGCAGGAGGGCGGGGTACACGAGAAGCGCCAGGACAGGGTGTAAGGCGGCAGGAGTAACGGAAACGCAGGGCCACGGTTGGGCCAAGGGCGTGCATTCACGGTTGGTGAAGATGTGCTTGAAGGCCCGGGGCCAAACCAGGTGAGTTGATAGGCAGGGGCACGTCCCATCGAGGCCAAAAGTTTCATAAGGCTCATATACCGTTACTTGCACCGGCTACGGCATAATCGGGCTGAAGACATGGGCACCAAGATGCATAGCAGGGCACGTTGGAGTGAAGATGAAGTTGCAGCTCCCTCCGTGCCCATGCAGTGGCTTGCCATGTCGGGGCTCGCGCGGACCTTGATCAAAGCCGGGGAAGACGACGAGACCCGCCTGCGCCTCACCCACGCGCCACCAGGCAACGACGCATCAACCGTTCCAAGCATAACCCTGCACGCCACCTCACCACCTCACCTGCGCGTGTGTGGACCCATCCGAACTCACGCTCACCCAATGTCGTGTTTGTAGGTTCATGGTCCCAGCCACAGACGCACCCTTAAAAAGCTATCCCTCACCTGCGCGTGTATGTTTTTGCCCTCGTGCATGGACCCACGTTTGACATTCCCTCCCTTTGCCCCCGCTCTGCCCCACTCACCTGCGCGTGTATGTTGTTGTCCAGGTGCATGGACCCGATGATCTTGCCCTGCTCGATCTCGTGCGCCATGCGGTCCAGCTGCTCACGCAGGTGGAAGTTGTCCAGCTGTGTATTCTGCACGTCCACCAGCTCCTGCGGGGACGACAATAGACACATGTTCGCAGGTATTGTTTGGAAATTATTGTGCAAGGGATGATGGACCGTTGGTGCGGTGTGACCAGCTGTTGTTCTGCATGTCCACCAGCTCCTGCGGGGACGACAATAGACACATGTTCGCAGGTATTGTTTGGAAATTATTGTGCAAGGGATGATGGACCGTTGGTGAGGTGTGACCAGCTGTTGTTCTGCACGTCCACCAGCTCCTGCGGGGCGACAAGCGACAGATTCATTATAAGGTTTAGCTGGTTTTTCCACACGGTTGCAGGTATGCTTTGCATATGAGTTGGAAAGGGATGGTGGAGTGTCGGTGCGGTGTGACGCTGCGACCAGCTGCGTGTTCTGCACGTGTACCAGCCCCTGCGGAATGCAAGGTGCCGCGAGGCATGTTAGGAATGCCCAGAGGAAACGGATGCTCATGGCCGCGGCATCCTCCTGCCCCAGCGGTCCTCTGCCCCTGCCCCGGCCTGCCTGCTGGACGCCTACCCCTGCAGGGTGGCCCCTGCCCCGTTGCCCCCCTGTTCCCGTGCCCCCCACCTGTCTGCTGATTAGCCCCTCCATGGGCCCCTTCCACACACCCGCATGCGATGACATTGTAGCACGCACCTGCACGATCGCCCCGTTGCCCGTTGTTCCCGTACCCTCCCACCTGTCTGCTGATGAGGCCCTCAAGCGGCCCGTTCCACCGCACCACCGGCACATAGTTGAAGCCCTCGGCGTTGACGATGCTGGGGAAGGCGGACAGGAAAGAAACGGCAGTAGGGAGACAGGGGGAAGCGCGCAGTTGTGGTCATTGGGGGCGCGGCTTAACACGGCACGGGGGCAACAGCTAGTTTGCTCTAGCGTGATGATGGCGAGCGGCTGGTGAGTCCCCGGGGAGTGGCAACACACCCTGGCAACACACTGCAGCAGCGGTGCGTGCTGTGCGTGCTGTGCTGCTGCTGAGGCACCACTGCGGTGCTGCCTCACCGGTAGATGAAGGGCAGCGGCATGTTGTGTGAGATGATGATGGGTGAGCGGCAGCACACTGCAGCAGGGGTGCGTGCGGTGCTCAGGGCCTTCCTCCTCTTCCCTTACCGGTAGATGAAGGGCAGCGGCATGTTGTGCGGGATGATGATGGGCGCCACCTCCACCTTGGGTGCCAGGTTGATGGCGTCCGCCTCCACCCCGTACTCGTCCACCAGCGCAGCCACGTTGCGCCGCGAGATCATGCCCACAAAGTTGCCCTACAGGGGTGCGTGTCGCTTGTGGGTCCAGGGTACACTTCTTAAACCAGCCTACACAGCACTTTTCCCCTTCTCCCGCTCTTCCCCGAACGCCACCCAGCAAGCCTAAGCTCGCTGCCCAATGCCCGTGCAACAGCCCGGCTGCCCCTCCACCCGCTCCCCACCCTGTTTTCCGGGTCGCTGGGGTCCGGCGGCATTGTGGTGACATGATACTTGCTCTGAGCCTGTAACTAACACCTGCTTTCTAGCACGGTGTGCTACTGTGACCCCGCAACTGCATCCCCACCCACCTTGCTGTCCGGGTCGCTGGGGTCTGGCGGCAGGGTGGTGACGGGGAAGGCGGCGCTGTCCCTGAACGCGTCCAGCGCCTCCGCCAGCACGCAGCCGGGCTCCACGATGTACAGCGTGTCGCCCTTGCCGTCGTTCATCTGGGGGAAAGGCGCCACACAATGTCAAGTAAACCGCGGCGTGTACGGAAGACGCCACACAATGCCTATCACAACGCGTCGTATGCAACGTGCGGTTGCTACACTTGCCTGGCACACGCTCGTCGTGAACCGTGCCCTCCCTGCCACTCAGTATACCCAGTCCCTACCGTATGCACCTTCGCTACCCTCGCCCCTCCCGCAGCCTCCCGACAACCGCCCCCTCACCTTCATGATGTCTGAAGCATTAATGTGGAACTTCTTGGAGTTGTTCTCCGCCAGACCTACGAACGGCAGGTTCTGCGCAGGGCAACAACGGCAGAAACACGAAGTTGAGCGGTCAGTCAGTCAGCGGTCGGTCAGTCAGCGGCTACACGTGGCAGGTGTGACCTCCAATACGAGCTGTTTAGGGCCCGAAGATATCCACACAGGGAGACGAACACGGAACACGGCCCGACATAGCCCATGGTCCAGCTACTTGGTAGCCAGCCGCACGGGAGCCCCTGGGCGCTCCTGCAGCCCAGTGCCGCCACCGGCCCTCCCCATCCCTGCTAATAGTACCACCAAGCCCGCGCTCCAGCCATTGGTACCCCGTCCCCACCTTGCGCAGCATATGGCACTTCAACCCATGCCCCCCCGTACTGCTACACTGTGCAGCACCCTGCCATCACCTACCTTGTCGACCTGCAGATTCCGTACCCCTCCCCCATGGCCTCATGCCACCCCACTACCCCACCTTGAGCATCATCTGGTGCTCAAAGACGCCGTAGTTAAAGCAGTCCCCCACGTTCTTGGAGATGACCAGCGTCTGTGGACGATGCGAAGAAGGGTCCGTGAAATCCGTGCAGCAGACATGAGACAAAAAAGATCCGTGGGGTCCCGGCGCCAGGAGGGGCCCGTGGGTTGGCGGGCGGATGGCGAGAGAGGCACGGGAGGGGCACAGGTACGGCAAGAGCATCTCACCCAGCTTGAGGAAGGTGAACGTCGCCAGCACCTAGCCCTACTTGCATACAAATAGCACGTTTGGCTTTGTGTTCAGCCTGCCCAATGTAGCACGGTGTGCAACACACCCAAGCGTTTATCCCAAGTGAGGTGCTCCTTCCCACCAGCGGCCCCCATGCCACCCTCTGCCGCCATCCGCACACCCACCAGCCTAAGAGAAGCTACTGCATCTTGTTCCCCGCTCCTGATGCCCCTCATCCCTACCGTCCCCTGCCAATCCTTAACACAGAGGGGAGCACCCACCAGCATGAGGAAGGGCACCGCTGCGTAGTCCTCAACCCTGACGCTCCCCACCCCTGCCGTCCCCTGCCACTCCATGTCTCTCTTTAAACAACGCGGAGCACACCTAACACCACCCACCAGCATGAGGAAGGGCAGCATCTGCGGCGCCGCCGTCATCTCCATGAGGATGAGGGCCTGTGCGGCGCTCATGCGCATGAGGCCGCCCAGGAAGGCGGCGGCGCCCAGCAGCGCGTACAGGCCCACCTGTGGTGGACGAGAGATCAAGAAGGATGTATTTAGTAAAACACTGGTACCCCGTAAAACTGGGCAACTCTGTACTGGGGCATGTTTGGCCATTAAGCCTGCATCCGGCGTTGCTTTTGGCGAGCGCCGTAAAAGAGCAAGATGCACGGTAGGCGGTACAGGCAATCCACAGCGTGACTGCTTGTTCGCCGTTGCCCCTGCCGTCCATTGTGCCTGCCCCTTCCCCCAAATCCCCATTCCCCCGTCCCCGCCCTTGGTACCGTGAGCACTTCCAGCTTTGCGAAGGGCAGCGGTAACAGTACGGCCGCAGTACAGCCTCGTGTGTACCCCCCTCCCCTGTGCGCATCAGTTTCCCTGGGCCCTCGTCCTTCACCCCCGTACAAGTACCCGCGAGTGGTCACCGTACCCGTACCTCGGTGTCGTCCGCCACACGCATCATGACCAGCACCTCGGCCCACATGCGCCTGTGGGCACAGGCAAGGGACGTGTCGGGTTCATATCAATATTATCAATGTACGGTATCTGTTCAGGTGACCACGCCGGCCCTGGCCCCCAACCACCACCACCACCACCACCACCACCACCACCACCACCACCACCACCACCACCACCACCACCACCACCAAACCCCTGCTCTCACCCCAGCAGGCCACCAAAGATGAGCGACGGCGTGAAGAGGCCGGAGGGGATGAAGGCGCCGTACGTGATGCCCGCCATGAGCCAGTACATGATGCCGTACAGCAGCATGGACGAAAAGGAGAAGGTGCCGCTGTGGCCCTGGAACAGCGCGCTGGTCAGGTAGCCCTGAAGGGCAACGGATTGTGCGATTGTTGTCAAGCGATAGCGTTAAAAAGTGTGATGTTAGGAAAGGCACGGAGCTGCGGTGGGGTCGTGCGGGGTCCGTATCCATCCCGTGCAGTGCCGTACTCCGCTGCCGGAGGCGCTGAAACATGAACGGCAATCCCGACGGGCTTTGTATCCAAGCAGACACCTGCAGACATGCACAGGTCCCGCGTCCATCCAAGAACCGTACCTGTGGGTTGAACACCAGTGTGGCCAGGTCGTTGTACTGGTCGTTGCCGTGGCACTTGAGGCCCTGGAACGGCATGAACTCGGCGCCGCCTGGGGGAGGCGGGGGTGCCAGGACGTTTACGGGGTGGGTCAAGGTTGGGTCAAGGGCGAGATTGCGTGAAGCAAAAGAGTAACGACTTTTGCAAGCAGCGTTAGGCCGTATGTGGCATGAACTCGGCGCCGCCTGGGGGAGGGCGCAATGTAGCAGACGGTATTTGTGCACGTGTTTCACCGCGAACGGGGATGTGGAGGGAAATCGGCGCAATCCTCGCTGGGGCACGTTGGACGGGTCATAGCCATGTGGGCCGTACTGTGGTGGGCATGGTTCCTCTCCTAACGGCGTTGTGGAGCACGATTCCGTGGTGGTGTACAAACAGCACCCGAAGCTATGACCCCTGAACACCCAGCGGCTCGGCACGCAAACGCACACGGGGGACGGTCCCGCTCACCTGTCACTGGGTTCTCGCCCTTGTAGGCTGCGGTACGGCAGTACGACATGCGGGCGGGCGCCAAGGGGCAACGGTGTTGTTAATCGCTTCGTTTGTGGAAGGGCATATGCCACGTGTCACCCACAGTCCGCACTCCATCCAACGGGTAAATAATACGTGTGCTGGTGGAAAGGCCTACTATTTGCACACCGCAAACGGCACCTGCTGCCATCGCGGGCTAGTCCTCTTAGCTTTGCTCGGATGTATGCATTGCATTCCCCTCGACCGCATCCTGCTATACACCGCCAATGGCGTACTGTGCCAGGTGAGTCCATCGCACGGCTCAGTTCGCGTCAATGCTGGCTAGGGTCCGGTCGCGGCTGTGCCCGGAGCTGGTAACTGTTGCCTCAGAGCTCGCGATCGCGCTCTACACAGGGCTTTACTAATGTGATACTCGCCATCGAAGGTGCAGTACACCACGTCCTCGTCGTCTGGGTGGCATCGCTTGCAGCGGCCGGCGATGGGCATGAAGAAGAACAGGAACGAGGTGGCCACGCTGATGGCGCACACCTGCGTGGGGCAGGGAAGGGGGGCAGCAGGGACCGGGGGGCGGGGGTTACAGGAGGGTACCGGGGAATTTCAGCAGCCACGTTGTTGGCTCCAACCTGCGTAATGCCGCGCAACCAAGAGCCAGTAACGCACCCAAGTAACAAAGGGCAGATAGGCAGGATGTGGATTAAGGTGAGCCGGGGTCCCTGCGATATGTCAGGGAACGAGGGAGAACGGAACGCGCAGGTGAGAGCAGCCCCGAACTCACGAACCCACCTCTAAATCCCAGGTCCGCTACACCAGTCGCCGCGCACCCGCAGCCATAACCCAACTCCCACACTGTTTCCTCGTAATCACCGGGTTACTCGCGCTTTACGCGTACCCACCTCGGCAATGCGCGCCCACATGAACTTGGTCCACTTTTTGCGCACCACGCACACCCAGGTGTTGAACGAGATGAACAGGCAGCCCAGGTAGCCGCCTACCACAGCCAGCAGGATCACAGCCCAGATCTGCTCGTACGGCGTCTTGAAGTTGATCTGGGCGCACGTGAGTGGCCAATGGGAGAATGGGGTTAGCGATAGGACGACAGACAGGATGAGGTGGCAAAGACAGGTGAATGCGTCCAGCGGCTTGCGGAGACTTGCCTTGCAACTGCATGTCAAGGCTGAATGGATGGTGCAATTGACGCCCTGAGCTGTTCGCTAGTGCGTTCACTTCAGGACCTTCGCCACCAACAACTGCGCACCTTGGCATCACGCTTTTCCAGGGCACTCATGCGCAGTGCCAGTGCCAATCCCTTCGCCGCATCTGCGCCCATGTCTGCACCCGCCCATGCCAGCCTTCTGTGCATTCATGGCCTCGCTGCTTTACGCGACCATGTGCTCGGCCGGCCCACCCCGAGCCTCCAGCCCCTCCTCCCGGGCCTTACTAAGCCCCTCACGGCCCCGCACACCTTCGACATGTCCGCGCGCCCAGTTCAGCTGTGTTGAGGCCCCGGGATGTGGCCCTGGATCAGCCCATACCGTGCGGTCCGGCCCGAGCCCGCATCCCGTCCCCTCCCTTCCAGCCCTACACCGCTCACCCCGGGCCCTTCGTGCCGACACTCTCCCGGGTGAGCGAGCCCCGCTACCCCCCTCAGCAAACTTGCGCCGCCGCCCCTGTTCCCCTCCACCTCGTGGGGTCCACCCCGCCTCCTACACCTTGAACCAGATGAGCGAGCCCCACTTGATGACACTGTCTTACCCGTGGCGGCATTGACCCATCCCACTTGTGCCGCTGCCCGCCCGCCTGCCCTTCCACCCCCGACTTCGTTGCGTTTTTCACGCGTACCCTGCACCCCAAACTCTCATGCACCCCGCTCGCGCGCACCTTGAACCAGATGAGCGAGCCCCACTTGAGGAACTTGCAGTACCCGCTGTGCGCGTTGCAGATGTTGACCGCCTCACGCACCACCAGGATGGTGATGGAGCAGGCCAGGAAGCAGCGCCACGTGATCTCCTTGCCCCAGCGGGTGGACATCTCCATGGAGAAAAACACGCCGCCAACCTGACGGGTGGCGCACGAACGTGGACACATCGGTTTCCTCTCAGGCTGTGGGAGCACGCGTGCCCATGCGTACTGCGGTTGCGCCTGGCGCGCTGTCTCCTGCAGCCATTCTGCAGCTCGACCCCGTTGCCAGCCCTCCGCAATCCGCAAAGGCGCCCACCAGGCCACAAAGCGCCCTACCACTCAAGTCTTTCTTCGGTCCCGCCACCACTGCTCGTCCACACCGACATGCGCCTCGTAGGGGGCATGCAAGCCGCACCAACAGCCACCAGGGCCCCATTTGTCCTCTATCCCAAGCTCATCTCCCCCACCAGCGTCTGGAAAGGTGGTCCCACTGCAAGCAGCGCCAATGGCCACCAGGACCCTTTTCCCCCTCTACATAATGCCAAGGAGTCACCCTAGCCCGCCAGTGGGTCGGCCACCAGGGTCTCGCTTTACCTACCCCAAGCAACCCTCCCAGCCACTTCTCCACCAGGGTCCCGCGTTCTCTACCAAAAGCCCCCCGGCCCCAGCCACACGCAGCCACGTTCACCCGTAGCCGCACCCACCGGCGCCTTGAATGCGGTGGTGACTCCGCACGCTGCGCCGATGGCCACCAGGTCACGCAGCTCCTTGTTGTAGGTGTAGGTGCCCCAGTGGGCCGCCACCTCCATCTGCTGCTGCATCCATTTGCTGAGGGGGTGCACGGGGTAGAGGGCCGGCGGGGGGTGTCAGGTGGGAGAGGTGGTACATGACCAGTGGCGAGGAGTGGTTACCGATGTGCTGCTGTCCCGGGTGAAGGTATTTGGGGGTTGTCGCACACGGATGCTGAACGCAAAGCAAGTGCATTGCTGGAGCTGGGGCTGTTCACGGCGGCAAGTGTTGCGAGTCGTGGACAGGCCCGCATATAAGCGGGTGTTACCGTAGCTTGCTCACTTCTTTCCCAGCACCACCGCCAAAATGGAACCGGCGTGGAGCATGGGGCCCTCCTTGCCCATGACGAGGCTGGACGATACCGCCAGAGCACTGGATATGACCTGTTGTGGGAGAAGGCGGTTTGGGGAGGAGAGTGTCGGGGGGTTTGCAGCCTAAGCCCCCAACGGCCACAGACGCTGCGCGACGCCACCGTCTGTTTGTTATGTTACAATAATGAAACACACCTTAGCAATAAACGTCTTGACCGTGAAGAAGTTCTTAAAAATAGGGCTCTCCACGCCGTTGAGGTAGGCCTTCACGTCGGGAATGCCTGAACCCGACGCAGCCGGCGAGATAACCCACATGACAAAGCAGCAGAGCCATGCCAACAGCAGGTTGAAACCCGTGTATTCCAGGAACTTGATCAGGATCCTCTCGTCTTTCAGCTGCAGCGCAGAGAAGGCCGTCCGTCGGCAGCTGTTGATGGACGGCAGCAGGGCGCCGGAAGCCAGGTGTGTCTCCAGAGAACGTTTGATACTTTCTTTATGTGTACTTACGAGAATTCGCTTGTCGAGGAACTCCGTGCGCGTCTTGTAGAGACTGGACACAAGCAAACTTTGGAAAAAGCCCACCAGCGCTGTGCTGATGGCAATCACAATGAGGAAGAGCCATCTTAAGAGCGTATACAAGCGAGGAATTTGCAGACGCTTGTTTGTGCCCTGTGCGAGCGACATCCTTGTATTGACTGCTTCTCAACCCTCCTTCTCAACAGCAGATGTTGCTTCAAAGAATTGAAACCATGTAAGCAACTGCAAGGACAATAGCCTCTAGCTGGGCAGGTGAGGATAGGCCACCTCCAATAGCGTCTGCTTCTGTCCACCACGGTTCCTGTGAGCACGACCGGAACTAAACAATGTGCTTTCAACAGCAGAAAGACGTCGCCGTAGCCACTGCGGTAACTCTGGCGAACAGAGCTCGCCGCGACTGAGTCAGGTACGGCGCACATGCAGGCCACGCGAGCACGGGAGACCCCAGGGCAACGAGGCGTAACACTGACTGACTGGCTGACTGACCATGTGCCAATACACGCACGCGACGGTACGACACGCTACACCACATCGATAGCGTGTACACCAATGGCCAGGGATGTGTTCCCTTGCCGTACAGTATGTTAAGACATGGATACAAGTGAAGAACCAGGTGCACGCTGCACGGACGGAGGAGACATTCCCCTGCCGCCGGCAAGCTGCTTTTGCAACTTTGGTCCCTGCCCACGTGCCACGTGTGCGCAATGCAAAGCTCCCGGCAGGATCTAGATTCACCGCCACAGGCCTGTTCCTTCACCTGTTTCCTTTCCTGATACACACCAGGTCACACCTGACAACCCTCCTCAACCGGGACCCAGCTCGTTGTGCAGCGTATGCCGTACTTGGCCGTAGGCAGACACTGTCGCACGACCTGGGGCAAACGCCACGTCACCATCCTGACATGTCCTCAGCACCTGCCGTACCTGCACAACCCCTCCCTGCACACTAAACGTTGCACCTGCTCTCCTGCCCACAGCCGCTGGGATGCACGCCATCACACAGTACCACCTGCAGGTGTGCTCAAACACAATGACAAATATAGGCATCAATGGCCTCACAGCCAGCATAACACGTTAACACCGTACGCCACTGTTACTGTGCCACCGCCAGGCGCATATGTCACCCCACCAAGACACGATGAGCGGAGCTCACTAGTGCTGGTAGTCATAACACACCGGTGCCCACACGGGACACACGCTGAGAAACATGCCAGCGCTCCTTTCGGCAAGCATTCAAGCAGCACGCCGCGCGCTGGTTACGTAATCGGGTTGCGCCCCAATCCCCAGGCCAGCCCAACCCTGCATCACGGTTACCCGTGCCCCCGGCATGGCTTTTGGCCCCCGCACATTGCCCTGTGATCCTGCAACGTACGACGGTTCACAACTGCATCAAGACCATGTTACGTCCAACACCGGCATGGCTGGTTTTGAGGACCGGCCAGTGCATACGGCGGCCAAGCCAAGCACTCCATCAAGACCACCAACAGCGCCAAACGACAGCGCTTGGTCTTTACATCAGCCAACGATTAACCCTCGACAGTTCGAACCAGCCGACGCTTATGTCACAGGGCATCGGGCGGGCCCGCAAGGTTTGCACTCCCCCGGAGGGACCCAGCTGCAGCCTGTCTGCAGCACACACAGGTTACAAAACGCCACAGAACATCCTTCCCCTGCTAGCGATGCACGTCTCAAGGCATTCATACCCCACAAGTTCACAGCTTCCCTGCCGGCTGCTGCGTCAGCTGCAGCTTCGCCAGCCCATCCCCCGCCGCCTCCGCACCACCCTCCACGCCGTCCGCCGCCTCCTCCTCCGACTCTTGCCCCCCCGCCTCCTCAACCTCCACCTTGGCCGGACTCCCAGGCAAAGACGCCTTGGACGGCTCCGTGGCCGCCGCCGCCACCGCAGCCGCCGACGTCGATGGTGCGGCGGCGGCGTTGGCGGCAGCCGCAGGCAGCGGCGCCGCCGCCGCCGGCGTGATGACCGGGAACCAGGGCCCCTCGTGCAGCGCCCACAGGCGTATGAGGTGGTGCGCTATGGCCAGGGGCGGGGGGATGAAGAAGCCCAGCTGCTCCAGCGACAGCTCCTGTGGGGGTGCAGGAGGCGGGGCAAACACAGCGGTGTCGTAAGGGACGGACAATGTCGTGGCGCCCATGCATGCCCCACATGAGCTCCACGCAGTGCACCGCAAGGCCATACAGCACTTACCAACCGTAGAATTAGGCGCAATAGGCCACTTACCAACCGTTGAATGAGGAACGACAGGCCACTTACCAACCGTCGGATTAGGAGCCGTTGCTCTCAGGCCACGTGACCAGGCGGCCACACAGTCATCGGAACCCCTCACCTGCAGCTGCGCCACGCTCATGGGCGCGTCGGCGCTGGCGTCGTCCGGCGAGGCGCTGTCGTACATATGTACGGCAGCCTGCAGCTCCTCCTTGTCGTACCACTGCACGTCCTCCATCTGCACGGCGTGTAGGCAAAAGCAGTAACGGGTACAGTTACAGGCCCACCAGGGTGCGTAGCACGGCAGGGCACGTCGACGCGTGTCATCGTAACAGCGGGGGTCGGGGTCGCAGGAAGAGAAAGGGCGGGCAGGAGCGAGCCATTGCTGCGCAAAATGCCATACAGCCAGGCCAACCCGCCTACTGCCCTTCACAGGGCACAACCAGAAACATCAACCAGAAACATGCGCTGTTTCAGGCGCACGCAGCTCGTCCGCTTTGACGAGCACCTTGTAGTTCGCCTTGCCCAGTCCAACCAACCGACCGCCCATCACAGGGCACAACCAGAAGCATGTATTAGCTAGGAACATGGCGCACGCACCTCGTCTGTGTTGACCAGCACCTCGTAGTTCCGCGCCTTGCCCAGGCACCCCAACATCAGCTCGCAGCCCCCGTAGCGGCCCACGGGCCACGGCTGGCTGCCAACCACCGCAACGTCGGCAACCAGCACGCGGGACTCCTCAAACACCTCGCGGCGGACGGCCTGCGAGTGCATAAGCGAGCCAAGATGGGCAAGTGCAGGCAATCTTGTTGATGTGTGTGACCATGCAGAGCCAAGAACTGTCGAGGGAGTGTTAGGCACACCAACACACGGGACGCCTCAAACACCTCGTCGCGGACGGCCTTCAAGTGCAAGGCGAGCCAGGGCGGGCACAGGCAGGCAATCTCCATTAAGCTTGTACGGCACCAATCAGTTCGCCCTCGGCAGGCATGACAACCGCTATCTAGACGTGCTGCATAAGCTCATCCTGCCGCTGCTCTGCGGCCTTTCTCCCTACCCCCCACGCACCTCCTCTATGCTCTCGCACTGGTCTATGAAGCCCGACAGGCACGTGTACATGCCGGGCGTGAACTTCTTGTTGCGGCCCAGCAGCGCGCGCCGCCCGTCGGGGGACTCCACCAGCATGATGACCTGCGACAGCAAGGAGAGGGAGCACGGAGTCAAGAAACAAAGTATCCAAATGTGCAAAATTACCACCAGCATGTGACTTGCAAGTGAGGAAGCACTGAGTTCTAAGGCACCAGATAGTCGGATGTGGAAAGGAGGCAGCATGCGAACCAGATGCTAGGCAACGGCTCCACATGCCCAGCAGGGATGGATGAGAATTTTAGGCATCGCAACACTGTTGAGCATTGCCATCGGACAACTCCGGACGGCTCCACCAGCAGAATGACACGCAGTGCACACTGTGAGGAGCCCGGGCCGTTGTGTCACATTAACCAGTGCAAGTGATGTGTACTCCCTATTCTTCCTACCCGTCCTGAGCTCTGGCTGTAAGCTCCGGCCATGAACAGCCACAATTACTGCTTCACCCACAATTGTTCAATTACTTCTGTGGCCCCGCTCTTCCTTTCCCGAACGCGCTATACCCTGGGGCTCTGCCAGCCCACGCCAGCTTACCACGGGGTCTGTGCGCGGGTAGGCCTTGTGCATCGGCTCTACGGTGCACTGCCGCCGCAGCCCCGACTCCACGGGAGCAGTGGGGGCGCCGCAGCGGGAGCAGAACTTGTGCGTCTGCGGGTGTCGAGGAAAAAGTTTTGAATTCAACCTTGAGAGGCAAGTCAGAAACAACGATACGGGGGCAGTGGGGGCGCCGCAGCGGGAGCAGAACTTGTGCGTCTGCGGGTGTCGAGGAAAAAGTTTTTTATTCAACCTTGAGAGGCAAGTCAGCAGCAGGGACATGGGGGCAGTGGGGGCGCCGCAGCGGGAGCAGAACTTGTGCGTCTGCGGGCGTCAAGGAAAAAGTTTTGAATTCAACCTTGAGAGGCAAGTCAGAAACAACGATACGGGGGCAGTTGGGGCGCCGCAGCGGGAGCAGAACTTGTGCGTCTGGGGGATGGAACCAGGTGGGTGATGGAATCAACTGACCCTCAAGTGCAGGCACCGGAGCGATTAAATATATTTTATGCAAAGTTTGCTTTGCACCTCAAAGTTTTTATTAAGATGCCTCCGTCTCTTTATCTTGCCCTCCGGGGCCCAAAGGAGCGTTGCTTAGGCCCCGGCTCCAAGCCGTGGGCAGTAAGTGTAGATTTTAGCTGAGCTCAAGACAAAAGCCGCGTGGGTCTTGGACGGAACTCGGGCGGAACTTGCATATGCGCCATCACGCCACGTGACACGTGGCCAAAGCGCCGCCGCCACCGCAACGGCGATGGCCGAAAGGACACTAGACGCAACTGAAATCAGCCAGACGAATTCAGTCGTGCCTTCACAACTGCTCCACTTCGGCATCTTGCGATTGCACGCTGCCCGCTCTGCGTCGCTTCCCGGCCCCGTCCACGGTCCCCGTGTGCGACAATCACACGCCCCTTCCTATCCGCAAACCCCCATGCCTGGTGCCGCTGCAACAGCACTGCCACGTGCCCTGACCTAAGCAGTGGGCGCATTACTACAGCACAATAAACCTCCGCGGAACTACGCACACATGCAACTACTCCTAACCCACACGCACCTGATGCCATTGCGAAAGCGCCACCGCCTGACCAGCAATAGCCACCGCGTCACGGCTCAGAGCCGGCAGCACCCCACGCAAGTCCTGTGGGACAGCGGTTGCGATGGCAAGTAGCAATATGTCAGCAACAGGCCTCCGAGTTGTGGTGTGCATATGCTTGTCATACTGCGCCCCCGTGCGCACCCAAAGCGTGACGGCTTGGGGCAAGAGCAGTAGAGCACCCCTTGCAGGACCTGCGGGAGAGCGGTGTAATGAAGAGCGGACAACAAGTTGGACGTGCAAAGCTCCCACAACACCGCAGCCGTGCACGGCCACCCCATCAGGGCGGCTACAGGAAGGGCCCCCACCTCCTGCACCTCGAATGCCTGCTTCGCACCCGCAATGCGCCCCCCTTGGCGCCTCGGCAGCACCCTAAACCTCCGGCAATTCCCTCCCCTCCCTTCAGGCCGGAGCACTCCCTCACATCTACCCACAGCCCACCTCCCATGCCACCTCCCCTGCTCTCCCACATGCAAAACCACCATAAGACCGCACGTGGCACCCCAACCTGCCAACGGCCATTCCCACGGCGCCGGTGTGCGATTACACCGCGCATGTGACAAGCCTAGCGCTAGGCTTGTCACATGCGCGGTGTAATCGCAACAGCCTGTTCCTTGCGTACGCCCCACCCTGCCACCCCATCCCACCCAACCGGCAGCTCCACCGCTCGCCCCTAGCCCCTAACCCTTAAACCGGTGGTGCAGCGCGTGCGTAGATCCCGTTCACGCCGTGCTCCCATGTCCGGCCTGCAGCCTGGCACCGCTCCCATCCGCCCTCATTGCACCCCCACCCCTCCATTCGCTCACTCAACCATGCCCCACTCAAGAAGGAGCGGGGGGTCCTAAACTCCTCTGCAGCAGCCTCCAAGCCGCACGCCCCTTACCCTGCTCAACTTGACAAGCTCTCGACCCTCCTTTTCCCGCCTGCCCGCCCACCCCGCCCGCACCGGCAGCCGCCCCTAGCCCGCACGCCCTCCTTGCCCTTGCTCCTGGCCCGCCAACGCGCTCCTCTTCCATCGGCCCCTCCGGCCGCACGCCTTCCGTCCCATCGGCACCCCTCCTGCCCGCCGACACCGCCCGCACCGGCAGACTCACTGCCGCCCCCAGGCCACACGCCCTCGTTCTCCTTCCTTCTGGCCCGCCGACACCCCTAGCTTTGATCCAGCCCCTTCATCTGCAGCCCCACCGGTGCCCCAAGCCGCAAGCCTCCCGCCCCATCCGCAACTCTCCTGCGCTCCACCCCCGTTCCCCCACCTGCAGGCTCACTGCCGCCCCTAGGCCGCAAGCCTCCCGCACGAAGTCCACAAAGGGCGCCCTGCAGTCAGACACGTCCAGCGCAAACGTCCAGCGCTCCGTGCGGTCCTGGCCCAGCAGGTACAGCGGCAGCTGGTGCACTACGTCGCCTATGGGCGTGTGTATTAGCAAAGGCGATGGGCATGTGTGTTAGCGGGCGGGCAGGTAAAGTGGCAGCGCTCCGTGCGGTCCTGGCCCATGAGGTACAGCGGCAATGCTGGTTCACCACGTCGCCTGTGGGCGGGTGTACTAGCGACGCAGCGGGACGTGTGTGTTTGCGGGCGGACAGGTCTCTTCGGCCTTGTGCAATGCCGTGATGTGGTACAACCCCCGCACCCGTCGGAAGCCGTAGCTGTTTACCATTCCAATGTTGTTTGTTCCCATGCCTTATCGTGTACCCATTGTGACCCAGACGGACCCAAACCCCTGCCACGGCCACGAGTGACACCAAGTGTGTACTCAACGGTGCTAGGTCCGTGCACCCATGTGAGGCAGAGGCTCTTGCTGTTTATGTCCAACACCCATTTCGGGCAGGTGGCACCTTTACAGCTGTTACCCATGTGTGTACCACCATAGTAATAGCCCCTTACCGTGCACCCATGTGAGGCAGATGCTCTCGCTGTTGAGGTCCAGCTCGGGGTCGGTTGCGCTGAGCAGCAGCGCCTGTAGGTCCACGGAAGCTGCGGTGAGGCTGCTGCTGACGCCCCCGCCGCTGGTCCCCGCCCCGCCCCCTCCTAGCGTCTCTGAGGAGAGAGAGGGCGCCGTGGTTTCGCGCACGCACACCTCCCGCCCCGCCACAACCACCAGGGACACCTCGTCCTGGCGGGAGGACCCGTCAAACTTGCGGCGCTTGTCGTACGTGCGGTCAAGCGGGTTCCCGGAGAAGTGCTGGGGAGGTAGCAGTTGCGGAGGAGGGCCGTCGGAAGCTGCGAGCCGCGGCCGGGGGGCTGATGCGCGCGGCGTGGCGTCGTCAATAGGGCGTGGGCTCATCGGGGGCGGGTGCTCGGGGACCAGCGCAGCGCTTGCTGGTGCTGGGGCTAAATGTAGGCCCGTGGGGCCGTTAGATGCTTGTCCTGACATGCTTTGTGGCTAGGTGTTGAAGAAGGCAAACAAGGCGATGTTCGTCAAGAGCTGAGTACAGGTGCCGAGCGTTGCCGGCTGTGGTACATATGTTGAGACGCTGACATATGCTGGTTATTCCTGATCGTATTGAGCTGCTGGTGTAAAGCAGCTTCTAACCGGCGACCGGCGTGTTGAGGGTGTTACATACACTTAGTTCGTCAGCCCCGAGCACAACACGAAGTTTGATGATTTACTATTTGGTTAGAATATCAGCCAGTGACAGGAATGCGATAAGGCTTGTGGGTCGCTACTGAGTCGTCAATAAGCCTGTCCCGTAACGCCGTGCCAGGGACGTTCGCTATTGTGCTTGACCAGTACAATTATCAGCCTCTACTGTGTTGCGTGTGTATCTGCCAGCGGAGAACGGTGTGCGAGGGACAGGCGACCGACCCCGTACCGTGTAATGGCACGATGTGACTGCAGAGTGCACGAGCTGGAGTGCTGCGGCACCAGCAAGTATAGTAGCTTGAGTCCTATTGACAGCCGTTGATACTGCTGAAACATTCAGGTGGTCAGCAAGCGGTTAGGCGACAGGCTCCGCGTTCGCACGTGTACACGCAGCAAGCCAAGTAGTTGATAAAGGGGCAGTACTGTAACACGACAACTACAAAATCATGGCGATGAGAGTGTCCGGCTGTGCCTCACGGCCCTTGCAGCGCTCGCAGGGCAGCTCATGGCCCAGCGCTCGGGCCATGTCTCGCGCCGCTCGAACCTTGGCCCGCTCTCGTGTTGCATCTCGCCAAGTGATGGTCGCCTCAGCCAACCTGCCGGCACCCACCACCGTGCTCGTGAGCCCCTCGCCGGCGCCAGCGCCCGCTGGCACCCCGCCCCCCACCTCCTTCTTGTACCACCAACTGGAGATCCCCCAGACGCCCCCCGGCATCGCCTGCATTGACATCACCCCCCAAATCCGCCAGCTGCTGCAGCAGGCAAGCAACCACACAATCTGCAATAGATTGGGAACTACGTTCTTTAGATCAGATTGGGCAGCGTCCACTTTTAGTCGAGTTGCGCGGGGGCCGAAGTGCTTCGCGGCAGCGGCCTTCCAATGGGCTACAGGCGGCCAGCCCATGGCGGGGCCCTGCCAGTCCCTGCATGAGCATAGTGTGACGGCAGACTTGTGTGCTGCGGGTATAATGCAAGCGCTAACGCGCGTGCCTGCACCACGTCTTACATACCCAGATGGTATCAGACTGGTACAAACCCAGATGCGGCGTGTCTTTGAACCCTGGCGCCCTGGCCCAGCAGTGCAGCTGACGACAGATGTGGGCCCCGGCACTTCTGGCACTGCTACCTGCTGCTCTGCAACTTAGCATCCAACCTGCTCCTTTTGTAGTCCGGCATCGTAGAGAGCTGCGTGCACGTGCTGTCCCGCCACAGACGTCACCTTTCCCCTGAAGGGATCAACACCTTGACCGTTAGCCCCAGGCCACTAACCCGACCCCTACCTCTGTTTCCCTACCCCTTACCCACGCAGTCCGGCATCGTGGAGGGCTGCGTGCACGTGCTGTCCCGCCACACCACCACCGGCCTAGCCATCAACGAGAACGAGGCACGCCTCATGGACGACGTACGGCAGGTGGGCTAAGGTGTACGGCAGCTGTTGTACGGCGGTTGCCGTGTGCTCGGCAGGCATGCACCGCGGGCGAGACACGCCGAGAGGATTGGGTGAGGCGCCCCTGTTGTACGGCAGATTGCCGGTACGCGGCATTACACGTGCGACAGTGGGCTGCTTTCTGGCGTGCGGCAGGTGTGTTGGTAGCGTAGAGATGCCAGCGTGCATTGTGTGGTGTGCGGCCCCACCTGACACCGGTCCTTCACGACACGGCCTTGTCCCCCGCGCCGTCCTGCCGGTTCCACACTGGCTCGCGCCCCCGTCCGACCCCTACCTCCACAGCGACTTGCATGTGCGTCTCTACACCTAACAGCTGAACCAACTAACAGCATAACCGCCATGGCCCCTCCTCCACAGTTCCTGCACCGGCTTGCACCCCCGTCTGCCCCCTACCTACACAACGACCTGCACGTGCGTCCCGCCCCCGACAACTGGCCCGGCGGCTGGGCTGCGTGGGCGGCCCAGGAGCCTCAGAACGCCCACAGCCACCTGCTGAGCATGGTGCTGGGCAACACGCTCACCGTGCCCGTAACCCAGGGCAAGTTGGCGCTCGGCACGTGGCAGGTGGGTGGCACTTGTAGCAATGGCACGTGTCGCTGCGTGTCGTAGGCGTGGGGACCCGGGGTGCCCGTAACACAGGGCAAGCTTGCGCTCGGCACGTGGCAGATGGATGGCACGTGTGGAGAGCTACACATGTCGCTGCAGTGCCATAGACTCGGGTGTTCTGCGCGCCCGTCAGCCAAGCGTCTGTATGTACCTGCTGTGCGTGGTCCCTGTCACAACCCTGCACCCCGCCACGGTGTTCCACACAACAAGTGCGCGTCTCCTTGCCTCTGTCGCTGGACGCGGTCTGTGCTGCCCTTCACCTCACCTCCTGAGTGCGTTGCGTTCCTTCGCTCCCTGATGCAGTCTGTGCTGCTGGTGGAGTTGGACGGGCCGAGGCCCCGCACGGTGGGCGTGCAGCTGGTGGGCCACGTGGCACCGCCAGGCACAGCGTGAGCAGCAGTGGGCAACGGCGCTGCGGTAGCTGCAGCCGGCTCGGGGCACGTGACATCAGCGGTGCGGCCGGATCGGGCACGGTGGGCGTGCAGCTGGTGGGGCACGCGGCCCGGCCAACCGCAGCGTGAGCAGCAGCGGGCCTGCGGCACAGCCGGCGCGGGACTAAGTGGACGCTCCAGGCCTTCGGAGTCCGCAAGCGCCGTGACATCGTGAAGGGGCACATGGAAGAGGGGCACGTGGCATCGGCGTTACCGGCAGGAGCAGGCAACGGAGCTCGCAAATGGCAGCTGGCCGGGGACGCTGCGAAGCAGCAGGGATGGCCATGACGTTGGGTGTGGGTTATGGGTGTGCAGCTGGTGGGGCACGTGGCACAGCCAACCACAGCAGGAGCAGCAGCAGACAAGGGCGCGGCGTTGTAGCCGGCCGGCTGGCAGCTTAGCGGGGCCTACCGTATTGGCAAACAAAGAGACAGCCACAGTGTGAAGTAGCGTGCTGCAGGTCGCTTTGTTTTGATATGCTGGTGGACCGCGTGAGCGTACTGCTGGTGGACCGCGAGGCAGCAGCCGCACCGGCAGCTGTGGGCAGCAGGCAACGGCGGCGCGATTGGTGCAGCCGGCCCGGCACACAGGTTCCGGGCTAGAGGGGTGAACGTGCGGGGCTGCTGGTTGTGTGGCGTACCTGGTGGGGTGCAGCCGGCTCGGGACTGGATAGCCCACTGCAGCACACGTGCAGGCGCCGGTACCGTGGGCAGCTAGGCACCGGTCGACCACACGCTGTTGTGCTGGCTTGTGGGGTTGTGCGGAGAATATATGGTGTGGAGGGCGGTCAACGATGACGATGTGGGGAGCACCTGCCTCAATGGGCGCAGTGTATGTTTTTTGGAGAGCCCAGGTAGCCCGGTTTTTCCTTGCCGGGCGCGGGCGAAGGGGTAAACCTCTGCAACAAGCACGGGGTTGCTCGGGTGATGTGGTTCATGACACGTTGACACCGCGGCTGACGGTGTTTGTGTCACGGGTTTGTGAATTAAAGCGGGAGGAAGCTTGAACAATTTTTGGGCTGAGCCCCCGGCGCGAAGCGCACTCGGGGGGGCGAAGCCCCCCGTGGTTGCCCCTGGTCTGCGTGCGTCGACAAAGTTTCAAATCTGGGCCCAACGGCGCATACCAGGTAGTAGGTATAGCTCTCCTCTATACCATGGCATAGGCCTGGAAGCCAGGAAAAATCGGAAAGAGAAGAACGGTTTCGCAACATGGACAAGGACACGTTGGAACATGCGCTCGCCCTCCGGGCGCAAAGCAATGATCAAGACTTACAACATATCAAAATAAGCTGCTAGAATGCACGAAAGGGTGGCTAGGTTGCTGGCTGTCGCAAACTTGCGGCAAACATTCAAAGCATGTCGTCAGCAACTCGGACGTGGAAATCGTGTTTCGCACTTGCCACAGCAAATTTTCAGCCCATGATATTATGTAACTTCCGCGGCCAGGTGCACTTGCATTTCGCAACCACTCTCGGCAAGGGGTAGGTTGGCACGTGGCACGAGGCGGAGGCACTGCGCACCAGTCTTGCGTAATCACCGCATTTACGATCTGGATTAACGTATGGAAATCCTTGAGCCTCCGGCTCGTACATGGGTCGTTGCACTTAAGGAGGGCGGGGAGAACCCTCGCCGTGTAACACTGACTGACTGACTGACCAGGCCGCACTGGGCCGGACTTGGCACTGAAACTGAAGACACCCCCTGAGCAAGAAGGCTCAGCCCATTTTCCCAGCTTTTGCAAAGCTGACACCGCTTGTCCATGTATGTATGGTGTATGTTTTACAGTTTTGGTGAAAGGCAGATGGGGCATATCGTGTGCACCACAGGCACGAGGCTGCACCTGAGACAATCTGACGGTGCAGGGTGGGCACTTGTCAAAGTCAATGGCCTTGTGGAGGGCGCTGAGGCGGGGCCAAAACCATGAGCATGCCGGGGGCAAGTGGGCCTGTCCTGGCGTGTCCTTGCCTGTATGCGCTCGCTCCATATCGGTACTGGATTGCTGGTGTGGCCTCCATGTATAGGTTCACTGCTTCGGTGTACTGGTAAACGGCACGTTTTCAGCATGTAACGTGTGCCGTTGCCTTGTCAGACCTGTCCAGGCTCTGCTGTCCCAGTTACATGGGCCTGTCGGGGTTCACCGACGTACCACCAGGGAGTGTCTGGTTTCTTTTCTGCATTTTCTGCCTTGTGCCCAGTGCCGCGAAGTGCGCAGCAGGGGGTGCGGCACGAGGCACGTGGCACGTGGCGAAACTGACCGTCCGCAGCTGAAATGCCAGGTGTAGCCCCTTGACCGCAAGGCAACCGTACTTGCCCTGTTCAGTTCGCGCATCCGTAAGATTTCGAGTGTGCCTCCCAACATTTAGCAGGAGCAAGCCGGGGCATGACGTGCAGTCACTATGTGGCCTGTACCTTATTTTGCATGTGATGGTTGCATATCAAATATCAGTTATTCCTGCATGATACCTCGGCGCTAAAGCACAGCAGGCGGAAAAGCACAGGCGCTAGTTCGCTGCATGACTAAGACACGCTGTTGTCCGCAGACAGAAGCTTGCCCAAGGCTTGAAAGGTGCTTGCAATTGCATGCAAGCCTCTGGCATATAAAATGGGTCTGCCAGGCAGCGAAAGCAGAAATGGTGTCTCCGTACCAGTATCTCTGCGCCGTGGTAGCCCAAGCACGGCGCTCTACGGTGATCAATACCCCGCTGGGCGCGTCCTTTGGTAGTGCATCGGCCGAAACAAGATGTTGCGGGAAGCAGGGTGATGACAAACCCTCTGTGTTGTTCCGGTGCTTGGCGCTGTGGCCTCAGGCGTCCAGCATCAGCGCAGTCATCTGCAGATGATCAACAGCCCTGTGAACAACAATGTCAAACACGGCCGACTCGCGCTCCAGAGCCGGCAGGAGTCGGTGCCAATAGAATCGAGCTTGCGGCCTTCGGCGTCGCGTCAGCGCTGCCGCCGTCTGCTGTTCCAGATGTTACACAGGTGTTTAAACAGTCAATCGCGACACCAAAGCAGCGTCGTCGTCGGGAGGAAACTGGGCTCGAGGTGAGGACCCTGGAGCGTTGGGCGTTGAAGCGAATTCGGACAGTAGAGAACGCAAGACGAGTGCGCTCATGAAATGCCATTAAAGCTGGGATATATAAAGTACATCGAGCGCTGGTAGCAAATGCAAATAGACGTAGGGCGATACCCTTCCAGCCGTTCCAGCTGTCGACCCTGCTCCAACCACCCAGCTGTCATTGACTTTCAAGGCCGCACCGCAGGCCCTCGAGTCCGAGTGTGTCTCCTACTGCTCTCCGTTTGATCTTCTCAAGAGCATCACCCTGCGGCACCGGGCGCCTCTGGGTCGTGGCAAGCACGGGGTCGTCCTAGAAGGTGTGTGAACAACACGTGCCTGGCCTGGCTGGCAGAGGGATGCATGGTGCAAGAAGCGCACGTGGCATACATCCCCTTTCTTCTTTTGGTCCCTGACCTGTGTCTATCCTTGTGTGTTTCTATGAGCAGTTTACGGAACGACAGGGTCGCTCGGGTCGCCCTACACCCCAAGCTGTACTGACATTTGGGATGCATGGGCTCCTGGTATTGCCCAGAATCCTGGAATTGGCAAGAGCGAGGTGGACAAGGCCTCAGTAGACGCCAACGCGCCCGGCCCCTTGCTTAGGCCTGCCCAGTGTCCAATGCTCTCGTTACCCCTTGCCCGCCCTAATCAGCCGCTCTGGCCAGCCGCCCCATATCGGCCCAAATGCGCGCACGTATCAGGGCTACCCGGTACCTGCAGAGGCCGAATTTACCTGTACCTGCCCTTCCGGCCCTTGACCCCCAACTCCTTCATACTCACATCATTGGTACCGCTGCTAATAACGCACAGCAGGCGCGTACCAGAGCTATCACTTACGCGCCCACGAAACCATCAACTCCCACTCCTTTGCCGTCAGCCCCACGACACGCGATAACACGGTCCCATACCGGGGCCGGTGCCTGCTACTTCATTGCTTCCTGCTACTGAGCTCCCTCACCTCCCTACCCCGGCCAACGCCGCTATCAGGCACGTACCGGGGCCGCCGTGCGGCTGTCAAGGTGCTCGTGTCTCGGGCACTGGACCCCCCGCCGTTGAAGGAGGCGCTTGTGGGGCCACGCATGGTGCACCCGCACATCGTAACGGTGGGTGAAGCGCACGCACGCAGCCAAGGGGTTATGCGTGCGGGCGTTCAGTTGCCGCGAGGACGGTTTCTGTGCGCACGGCCTATGCATGGCTGGTGTACCCGCACTTCAAACCGCTCTGCGGTTACCTGTACCTCGGGTGCGTGGCTGGATGCGTGGGAACTGGGAAACCCATGGCCTCATGTTGCCTGTCAAGCGTAGGGAAAATGCCACATCAACACACACTGACAGCTTGCCACGTGCAAGGGACTCTTGCGCTGTCATGTCGGCATGTGATAATGTGATAATGTGGCATTTCCCCGTTCGCTGCGTGGCCTACGCAACGGGGCCTTGTAGGGTGCACCCTCACCACGCCACCCCGGTAGCTGCGTCAGCGGTGTGTTTGCTGGGGTTGCAACTGCAGGTGCTGTCACATTGGGCATAGGGCATCTGCAGCCATAGCCTGTGCTTCCTCCGTGCTGTCCTGCGCTGTGCTCTGCTGCGCTGTGCTGTGCTGAACCAGTCGATCTGCGACGTGCTGACAAGACACACGTGCACCCCCACAGCCCTTCAGCACCCGGTGCGCGAAGCTGTCCCACGCCTTCCTAGACCACCTGGAGGGACCCAGGTGTGTTGTGTCGCACGGCGTGCTGCGTGTGCGTTGTGTCGCACGGCGTGCTGCGACGTGCCGCCCTCTGCACTTGTGCACCGCCCATGCCCAGGCTATGGGCCACCTGCATAGACGGGCGTGCGATGACTACGTGCGCTGCCATCGTCCGGCGTTTGTAGTGCACTTGTTCTCAATACACCAGCTCCATGCTCCTCGCTCCCCGCGCCCTGACGCTGGCCGAGCAACTGAATTCCTTGTCCCCTCTGTGCATATGACCGTGGCTTCATTCGCTGCAGGGCCCACACCCCCATCTCGTTCCACACCAGGCTGCTGCAGCCAGCACTGCTGCACTCGGGTACGTGCATGGCAGTGCATGGTTGCACTTGTTGGTGCCACCACGCATTTCTTTGAGCGTTTGAGCGCGTTTGCACATTGGGCGTGGACATTCGGCTGTTCAGGCTCGCCTGCTCGCCCAGGGAAATCTGGATCAAGGCACATAACGCTTGGCTCACGCAGTTCCCAGCCTTACCAAAATGGTTGGACAACTGCCGCTCTGAGGGGACTCCCTGCCACGACTGGAAAGCACTGAACTACCTGTGTTTGGCAACCGGCACAGGTGTGCTATCCGTGCTCCCTTATGCCCGTTTGCAGGGGAGGGCGTTGGACACCGTGCTGCTGTACTGCCGGGCAACAGCCCCCTGCCGTACCTGCACGAGGTGCTGTACGACATGAAGGTGCGCCGTACGGCAGGGCTGATGCACGCTACGCTGCTTGCAGGTCGCGCAGGGGCACGCAACCCACGTTGCAGGCCTTGGGGCGTCACAAGAGGCAGGGTGTGCTTTTTTGCAATATATGCCCGAAGGGGTATCTATACAAATAACATAACCCCCCCTTCGTTGTCTCGTGCCCACTTCTCATAGATCCTCAAAGCTGCTTCCCCTTATGACCGCTGCAAGCTGCCAACCACCATAGGCAATCGTGGACAGCTACGTGACGGTGCTGGTGACGGAGTTTGCTGACCGGGTGAGCGAGGCCCAGATCGCCTGATCCACACATTAATTGTTGCTCGTCTTTTGGTCATGTAGCAATTCCATCAGGCGCATGTAGGCGGGGTCAGAGAAGGAAGCGCAGACGTGCGGAAGCACTGCAGGCGTGCACGGCGCAGACAAAGGGATACATATGTGTTATCTGTGGCCACCTTATTGTCTGTCATTCTGCGCACGTGTAACACACCGCACACAGTCCACGAGGCAGGGGTATAGCACTTGCTGCAATGCTCGGTATGCCCCCCGATCGTCGCCATGCGGCGCAGCTACCAGCACGCCAACGTCCACGCCAAACGTGACCCCATCGTATCCCGCGTTCCCCACTTGCCCGAGGTGTATCAGGGGAACCTGGCGTCCGCCATGTCGAACGGCGTCTTCGGAGCCCACCCACGTTGGCCGCTGCGCGTGACACGTCGGGCGCTAGTGCGCACCGCGATGGAGGTGGCACGTGGTATGCTGCACCTGCACGAGGCGGGTGAGTGCCAGCACATACGCAGCACACGCAGGCCCGCAGCAGACTGTGCTCCACTGGCGTTTAACAGTTAGGAGCGACAGACAGAAACACGACGTCACACGCGCTAAGTCTAAATGCCACCCCATCGCCGCCCAGTTCGTGCTGTCGCAGAAGTGCTGTCGTACCTGCGTGATGTCGTACCAGCGTGCTGATCCACTCGACCCGCATGCGCACCGCTGCTGTACCCACGGTACTTATTGCTGATGCTTTTGCACAGTTACAGTCACGGTACAGCCAAGTTGATATCCTTGCACTCTTCTTCACCCTTGAACCGTAACACAGGAGTGGTGCACGGAGGCCTTAAGCCCGGGAACGTGCTGCTGAAGGCCAGCTGCGAAGACCGAAGGGGCTTCACAGCCAAGGTACGCCAGAGCACTGCCGTACCGTACGGCACCGTACCGCAAGATGCAATTCAACGGCGGCAGTCAGCATGCCTTCCACAAGTCCTGACGTACTATTGCTGACGTCCCCAAGACGCTTTTGGCCCCGGCGCGCGTGCCAGTCCTACTCGCACAAGCAGTTGCGAGGTTGGCAGCTCCCAAGGGCCCGCCCTTGGGTGTGTATGTATGCAGTTGCGGGTCACAGTAGCATATTACAAAGCAAGTACTAGTTACAGGTTACAAGCAACTACCCTGGGTTGTGTCTTGCCGGACCGTGCGTGTGCCCGTCCGGCAGGTTGGAGACGCTGGTCTGGCGCACCAGCTGGCGTCGGACGAGACCCAAGTCACAGTGTCCCATGGGTCGGTGGCATACATGGCGCCGGTGGGTATCAAAATTTCACGCAAGTGCGCGTTACGGGACTTGAGTGGCCCGGTGGTAGGGCCGTGTGAGCCTGTCTGCGCCTTGTGTCCCATGGGTCGGTTCTCGGTGGGCGCCTGTAGGTACCGTAGGCGGGAAACGGAGCTTAGGCTGCTGCTGACATTGTATGCAACGTCATTATACAGTTGTACTGTTTCTTGTGCACCTCCTCATGTTCCGTGGGTCGGTGGTGTATACTGACGCTCGTAGGCGCTCACATTAGCGAACGGTGACGCAGAAATTCAGCAGACTGCGCGGGTAGAACGTAAATTGTGGGTCTTGTGTTTGACAGTGTTTCGCATGAGTTCAGCCGGTGCGTATATGGAGGAGGACATCGCGAACGTATACGGACATCCTCGTACAGGCGTGCCACGGTGACGGGTCCGGCGCCGTTTGTGTCGTCGGGTTCAGGGACGGGTTGCGGGCACGCAGAATCCCCCCGCACGAACTACGACACCAGCCGCTTGCAGTTCTTCCAACCTTGCGCGGTAATTTCTGTGGGCCAAGTTGATCAACGGTTGGTACCGGGCGCGTTTAGTTGTGGTGCGTCCGTACGTGCCTCACCTGGGTTAGTGGTGTTGGAAGATGCGGTGAGGAGAAGTACAATCGCATATTCAAGAGCAGAGTTCAGAGGACTAGACCCTAGACTAGACCGCGTTGGCATGTGCGGTTACTGGGTTAGTGGTGTATGGCGTTGATGAACCTCAGAGCTCTTGCCCCCTTGTTCCTGCCACACCAACAGGAGGCTTTTGAAGGCAAGCTTAGCCGCGCCACTGGTGAGCACGAGGCTGGACCCTGTCGTTATTGAGTATTACGAGCGCAACACAACCCATACTGGTGTGCTGCGCTCGTACCTGCTGCATGCTCGTTCGTCCGTTAGATGGAAATTGCCTGGCACTCAGCACCCTCCGCAGTCCTGATTTACATCCGCCACGGCACAGACACCAATTCTCCAATATTCAGCTTTTGTGCGGTGTACTGCAATTGCAGATGTGTACTCTTTCGGCGTGGTGCTGTGGGAGATGGTGACGCAGCGGAGGCCCTACGAGGGCATGGACGCAGGTGGGAGCCACCCGCTTGAGTCCCCTGTTAACGCTGGCTTCCAATCTTGTACCTGCCGAGTATAACGGCACACAGCCTGACCCCAATACATGCTTCGGTATCGTGCCCACAGTCCAGGTGGTGTTGGGCGTGGGGGGTGGCTCCCTGCTCCTGGAGTGGCCGCAGCAGCAGGAGCCCGCACTCCAAGACCTCACGGTGGGTAAGCGAGGTGCAAAGGGCACTTGAGAATGAGCTATGGCAATCAGCGGTCTTGAGCTCTGACGCGTAAGGCCTGTCACCTGTCGTCTAGGTACCCGAGTCAGGCGTTCGTCGTTGCGGACATGCCCAACTGAGCTTGTAACTCTAATTGTAACCAGAGCTCTGAGTGCCGGTGCGGCTGCTGTGGCCTGTCGCAGTGCTGTGTCCTGTTTCAGGTGCAGCGTTTATAACAACATCATGTCCGCGCACAGTCACTGCCCAGGGCTTTTGGCTTGGATTCTGCACTCATGCCTGCGCGCATTCGTTATATCGTATGCGCTACGGCGTGTGGCGGGGGGCTGCTGACAGTTTAACACATCGGTGATGTCCGTGCCGGTTTACAAGGCTGTGGACCTGTGATGATGATGCCTACCTGCCTGCCCTGTGTGTGCAGGCCCTGGGCCAGCGCTGCATCAGCCGCATGCCTTACGACCGGCCCAAATTCGACGAGATTGTGTGGCGATTGGAGGCCGTTGAGGCACGCATGCGGCAGGAGCCGCTGGCGCCGAGGGCGCCGCCGCAGGGCCTGGCGCCGGCGGCAGCAGTGACGGCGCCGGCGACAGTGGCGACGGCGGCGGCGGCAGCGGTGACGGCGCCAGCGGCAGCAGTGATGGCGCCGCCGCAGGGCCTGGCGCCGGCGGCAGCGGTGACGGCGCCAGCGGCAGCGGTGACGGTGGCGGCTGCTGCGGCTCCGCCACCAACTGCTGCAGGTACTGGTGTGGGTGCCACAGGGCGGCAGCAAGTACGAGGGGTGGCGGCGGCAGCTGCAGCAGCAAGGACGGCGACTGGGACTGGGGCACTGGCGGCGGGGCCTGGGGCGGCGGCGGGGCCGAGCACCTTAGCCCCAGTGAGCGGCATGCAGCGGCAAGAAGCTGTGCTGGAAACTGGTGCTGATATCGCAGGGAAGCGGGCAAGAGGGAACATGGCGGCAGGGCAAGGGCAGGGGGTGATGGCAGGGGCAGGTGCGCCGGCTGCGGCGCCGGCGGCGGCACGGGCAGGGAGTTTCACGTTTGATACCGGCAGGCAGCTGCAGGCAGCTGGGCTGGAGTACGTGGCGGCGCCCTTTCGGGCCAGCGGTCTTCCGGAACGAATGCAAGACTAGGCAGGACCCGCTTCGATCCTGCTCCGCCGGCAGCAGCAGGCAGGCAGGATCCCGGCCGACAGCAGGCGGCAGCAGGCGGCAGCAGGCGGCACGCGGCAGCAGGCAGGAGCCCGGGCAACAGCAGTCGCGGCCGCCGACATCACGGTGGTCACGACGACGGCCACGTGGAGAGGACGACAGGCGACGACGCGTCGGTAGTGGCACGTGGCGATGGCGGAGTGAAGCAACAGCCACCGGCCGACGGGTGCAACGCCCCAGGCCCTGGGTGCGCGGCAGCCCGCGGATGTGGGCAACGGGGGCAGCGGTGCTGCCACCGCCAGCATGCCGTCGCTCCGGCTCTCCTGCCGCATTGCTAACCCACGCGAGCCAGGTGTACTTTCCCGCCGCTGCTGCTGCAGCAGGAACAGCAGGAGCAGCTGCCACCGCCGCACCAGCAGTATCAGTGCCTGTGCAGCTCGCTGTGGCAGCAGCGGCTGTACCCGTGTGCCTAAGGCGGCCCCATGGCTCATGGCCATAAGCCCCCCGCCCCCCCTGCTGTCCCCAGACCCGGTCCGAGCCGCAGGCAGCCAACGGGGGACACCCATACGGAGCTGGCGCGCCGGCCTGCCGCTGCCACCGCAGCAGGTGCGTGTAGGAGCAGTGCGCATGGAAAAGGAGCATCGGGGCGGGGGCGGGGGCGCAGCGGTCGGCGGCGTGGCGACGATTGCCCAGTGGCGGGCCGTCGCTTTGAAAATGCATGCGTTGAGGCGACCGACGGCCAGATCATTGACCTCAGCTGCTTTGCAATGCTGCAGGCCCAGGATGTGGGCTACGATGGGGTGAATGTGCTGTCGGGCTGAGGGAGCAACATTGCGGCGGCGACGGAGCTGTGCAGGGGCAGGGGCGGAGATTTTGCAGATGGGCATTGCTGGTGTTTTCAGCTGTGCAGCCTGCATTTGCGGAGGTGCATGATTGTGGTGGGTATGCACTGTATGTGCTGTACGGTACGTACATAAGCGCGCAACCTGCAGGCGTTGCGCCCGCGGCTTTATTTTGGCCACGCGCACCCTGAATACTTGTGAAGGCGTTGGGGCCCATGGCTGTGCCCCTGTCCATCAGTGTACTGGTGCTGTTGAGCGGGCATGCACACGCGATTTTGCCATATATGGGTGCAGTGAGGCGTGCGTGTGGATGCAAGGCCAGCCCGGCGTGCGCATACTTCTTTGTCGTCCCACAATATAAGTATTGCCCGAAGCAATGCTTTACAGTTACCTCGGAGGGGCGCTTTCAGTTACGTTTGCCCCAAAGGGAGCTTTGTATATGCGTACACCGTACAGGAACTGGGATCTGACGACCTGCTTGCTTTTCCTTTGCTGTGCTTGTGCGCGTAGTGCAATGCGTGAAGTTCAAAAGGGCTACCGGTACCACCGGCCTGCGTTACGTAGAGGCCTGTGTGTACCACATACAGCGCGGAATCTCCATGCACTTACGGTGCGTACGTGCAAACGTATGTACAGTGCGGTAGGTACGAACTGCAACACTGGAGGCAGGGACTGAAGGCGACCCATGGGTAATTAGCTGAGTAATGGTACGGCATGCGTGCCGCTTTCTTGTATGTGCACGGTGCTGTACTGTGCGCCGTAACGCCGCCATGGCATGCGTGTACTGTCTACTGTGCATGCATATTTTCTCGTAGTTGGATGTCTAGTCGCCAAAGCTATCATGCTTTTCCTGGCGGGCGCGTGCTGCACCAATGATAGTTTGAAGCAGGGGAGCTCCGCTGGTTTGAAGGAGGGGAGCTCCCCTGGTTTGAAGCACCTGGGGCAGCCATGTGACCTGTCTGCATGGAAGCCGGTCCTACAGTGTTGGGCGCGGTTTTCGCAGACCTTGGATGTTATAATGCCAACATGGCAACATACACGGCACAGGACCGTTTGGTGTTGCCATTTGATGCGTGTACCACTGCAGTTCCTGCACCTGGTGGACAGGGTCCTCTGCAGGACTGCTGGTGCCATGTCGTGTATTTCCGTAAGCGTCCTGTAGCGGATGTGTTGCCATCGTGCTTGGGCTACAGCACGCACTGCATTTCATGTCATCATGTGAGAAGCGCAATCAATTGTACGTAATCAAGCAGCCAGTTCTGGGCTTGTGCAGGGGACGAAGGTTGGTGGGAGTGGTTGCCCGTGGTGGTGTGGGGCATGGGTGAGAGCGCTGGCAGGTGCGGGTGGCAGGCTTTGCCTTGCTTGTCCGCCATCACCGTCGCCGTCGCCAGTGTATAATTGTCATTATTGAGTTTGGAGACGATTGTCAGTCGAGGCTGTCAATTGTTGGCTTTCACTGGATGCACTGAAAGGGGCTACTATGCAGGTGCTAGGTGCAGGGCTCCCCTTGCTAGGCGTGGCACCCGCTGTGGTTATCACTTCTTCTATTGCTTATCAGGGGAGCTCCCACGGTCGTTAGGCCGTTGAAGGGCTGTTGCCTTGCCTGCGCCAAGTCGGGGAATGAGCGCTAACGGTACGCAGGCCGGGTGTAAGGTCGGCCAGGTGTGAATGGGTCGGAGGTATGCGGCGGTCAAACGGTCAACGGCAGGTCAGCGCGTCGACGACCGCCTGATGTGCTGCTTAGCCCGTCCCCAAGCAAATACGGTAGCTGTCAACCTTACGTAAGCCTTCACCCAGGTCTAACCTACAGCTCACACGAGGAGACTACCGTAGGTCTAGTCCTTGACCCCTAACCACGGACACACTGGTACAAAGGCGTAGGGTACCGGTACGAACTTTGGCTGCCCCACCGCCTCAGCACATCTCGGCGAGGCCTAGACGCATGACTCTGTTGGTAACTCTGCACGGCAGCTACGTGCTCCTGCTTGTACGGCGGAATCTCTCGGGCTCATCGGCGAGCAGGCACTGGGCACCGCAGACAGGGGAGCCCCTGTGGTGGGAGAGGCAGCAGCCGCGGCCCCTGGGCAGCGCTTCTTGTCAGTTCTGGTTCTGGGGCAGCGGCCTTGGCAACCTCACCGTTGGTACAACCAGGTACGACTTGGCACACGCACGTAGCCATACTAAGCATGCCTCGCTCAGCTGGCGTTTCAGAGCCAGTACATAGTCCGGCATACACTCTGGGGCCTCGCGGTAGTCGGTAGTTGGGGCTGAGGCTGAGGATGTGCTGAAGTAAGTCCAAGTACGGGTTGCAAACATTCTCCGTGTTCATGTCATGTCTGTCTTTTGCCGTGAAATAGAACCGATCGGGCAGAGGAGCCGGCACCCATTTGTCCCATCAGTTGTACGTCGTTTCCGTCTTTTAACGGCCGTTGCACGTGACACGATCCCAGACTGTCACATACCTAATGCCAAACAAGAAATGCGGCTACCATATATATATATATATATACACGGCACCCCTTTGACTGGTTTGGCAGATAGCACGCAGGTGTTGCAAACCTCCGCATTCGCTTTAGCATAATCGCGCGTCAGCCTCGGAACGCCTTGTTCTGCTTCAAGAATAGTTTATGTTTATCTTGGTTGGCAATCCAGCTGGCACGGGTGCCAGTCTTCGATACATTAGTAGAGGCGCGTTGCCCGAGGCCAGTCACATAGCATCGTAGAACCCATCATAGTGGGCCGAACCTAGAAAGTTAATCTCCTTTGTCGGTCTCTCCCTCAGCACTTAAAACAGTCTCAGCGGCTACAGCGACTATGCCTGGCATAGAAGGCATGATGAGCCGAGAGCCCGTAAGATACCTTGTATTTGCCATGCTAGCAACCTTTGCTGTATGGTATATCAACTTTGGGCTCCAAAGCAACGCGCCAGCCCCCCTTCGCTCGCTGAACGACTGGGGGAGTTTGGCGCCCGCGGAGGGCGGCCTGCACATCCTGGTCACTGGCGGAGCAGGTACGCATTTCGGCAGGCTGTCGCTTTGTACAATGCATGCCGTACGTGGAAATTGCAATGAGTCAGAGGCCTGCGGGGAAGTGTGGGGGCCCCTGTGCGGGGTGCACGTGGGGTTGCTGGCACCTGTCCAAACGAACAACACGCGGGGCAAGGGTGGGAACCCGCCGGAGCACAAACGCCTGAAGGCCAACACTGAATATACCCCAAACCCCAGGCTACATCGGCTCCCATGCTACTCTCATGTTGGCCGAGGCGGGGCACGCAGTCACCGTGGTAGACAACCTGAGCCGGGGCAACGCCGGGGCACTGGAGGCCTTGCAGGTGGGTAGCCATGCAGCTGCGGGGACACAGTAGCAAATAACAAAGCAGGTACTAGTGGAGGGCGAAGCGGGTGGCATCCCCTGCAGGTGGGTGTGGGACACGTGTGCAGGCGCTGTGTGGGTTAGCATGCCCCAGTGGCGCGGGGGCAACCAAGGTTCGTGTGCATGTTAGTGTGGGGCACGTGCGCAGACCCTGTGTGGCCAACCAGGGGCAACGCGGGGGGTCTTGCGGTAGGGTGCTCAAGATGGGTGCAGGCCACGTGGGAGGCCGTGCAGAGGTCAGTGTGGGTGACGCAGGGGCCCTGAAGGCCATTCATTGGATAAGGATAGCGTGTGACAGCCCTGTGTGAGCAGGCAAGGGTAATGCAGAGGTATTGCAGGCAGCGGTGTGCAGGCCTTCTGTGGGACAAGCAAACGCGATGTGGTTCTCCTCGAGGTACTGTAGTAGATCTGGGCTTTTTGTTAAGGCCCTGTGTGGGCAGGCAGAGATAACGCGGGGACACGGCGCGGCAAGGCTGGTGCCCTGGGCAACGTGTGCAGGCCCTGTCTGCGGAACGGCATGGCGAGGTGGCTTACGGGGAAGAGAGGGGAAGTGCACCACGTGGCAATGCTTCACGTTTGCGGTACGGGACGCGGGGCCAGCATGGGGGCGCGACAGGCACTTCACAGGTGACGCATGGCGCAATTTGGGAGCAAGGGTGCAATGCTGAACAGCGCAGATGGTACGGTGGTGTACACATTATAACCCTGCTAAACACAAAGCAAGGTGATGTACACATGCCTGCCTGTTAGCCTTTCGGCTGCTGCGTTCGTTTGCATGGCGGATTTGTGCCGTTCATCTCACCCCGGCCCATCCTCCTTCCTTCTCTTCCCTTCCCCTCCCTTCCCCTCGATACCCCCCTCCGCCGCCTGCCCGCTCGGTCCGTCCCCTGGCACACTCGCCTACACCGCCAGGACCTGTTGCCGTCTGACCGCTTCAAGTGAGTTGTGGCTAGAGCTGCCGTACCGCCGGGAGTCACTATCTTAATCTGCAAGGGCCTTCCGCCTCGACATACTTCCCGCTGAGGGATGGATGCAGTTCTGGCTCCTGCTCGTGCCGTCTTGGCTCTGTTGGCCCTTCCTCACAAGCGAGAACCTTGTCCGTGTGTAGTTGGCACGTTTTCCTGCATGGCATCGCTGGTGCACTCAGACCCTGCAGCTGTCACGTTGAGCCTGGTCGTAGCACGTTGACAAACAGTTACCGTACAGTACATCGCCGCCGGCAGTCACCGAGCAGACGCGCACTCAAGACAGTAACACAGCGCTGGTTTCTCTAAATGTCGTCATCACGTACGGTACCATGCCACAACGGCAGCCCCCCAAGCATGTGAACCCGGGTGCCTTACGCTGTAGAACGGAACCGGCATGCCTGTCGCGTGTAAGATCTGTTGCACGTAAGTTTATAATGAATTTACCCTTTATGCTGCATTTACCAACATCGTTTCCCTTCCTGACTGCCATGCCAAAAGGTACAAGCACGTGGACCTGGGCGACAAGACGGCGGTGTGCCGCCTGCTGCGCGCCGCTTCGCCCCCCGTGGACCTGGTCATGCACTTCGCCGCCGTGGCGTACGTGGGTAAGTATAGGGTCTAGGATAGCGGTAGACAACACGGGATGGCCATGGCGCACTGTGTTTGCGGTCTGTAGGATGCACCCAGCCACCCATGGCCCTGGTGACACACGAAGCCGCCATGGGTCACTGCGGTCGGTGTATGGCGGTCGGGGCATGGCCTTGAGCAGTGGCATACCGTATGTACATTAGTCTAAATCCAAGCCTTGCCGTTGCCGGACTGCGGTCGGTGTCGGCTCCTGGGCATGGCCTTCAGCACGGCCAGGTCCTGTGTGCGTACGTGTTCATGCGTGGCCCTGGTGGTGGTGCGCTAGGCCGCCGTCGGGTACTACCTGCTTCTAGACATGGCCTTGAGACGGCATACCGTATTTGGCTTGCGTACGTGAGCCGTGGGTTCTATCGAAGCTCCGCGAGGTGCCTTAGCCTGACTCTTGCTGTCCTGTCGTACCGTGTCATGCCATGCTGTCGTACCGTCGTACGGCAGGCGAGAGCATGGCGCACCCGCTGCAGTACTACCGCAACGTGACGGTCAACACGGTCAACCTTATTGAGTGCATGGAGGAGACGGGCGTAGAGCAGGTGCGCAGCATGGGCCAGGCCAAGCGTCAAACCGAGGTGGACTGCATGCATTGCGGCTGTGGCCCCTGCCCAGGGATGCTCCACCAACTGGTGCTGCATTTGGGGCGGGCACGCATGCACGCATGTGCGTGCCGGCGCCCTATGCCTTGCTAAGAACGCTAGGAGCGCCCGAAAGTAGTGCTTCACATCACACGCGTCCAGCCCCACGCCCTCTGCACCAACCTGCCCCGGTTGGCCTTAGCTAGCTCGTGCGTTTCACACGTGTTGCATGTGTGCGCACAGCTGATGTACAGGAGCCCGTGGCTGCAAGGCTAAACGGGAAGCCGCTGAGGTTATTGTGCGGGCAACGGTGCTGGTTCTGACGCCCTAGTTCCGCAGCAGAGCAGGCATTGCTTGCGTGGCTGCAACCAGCAGAACCTGGGATTTGTTACCTGACTCACTAATCGGTATGTCCACCTGCATGGCCGCTCGATCCCTGGCTCACCTGGACTCTCCCGACAACCAGACACCCTGCCCTGCTGTCGTGCACGTCCGCAGCTGGTGTACAGCAGCACGTGCGCGGTGTACGGCAACCCGGACGAGCTGCCTGTCACGGAGCTGACGCCGCCGGTGCCCATCAACCCGTACGGCCAGTCCAAGCTCATGGCGGAGGAGGTGGGTACGAACGCAGTTGCGGTATCACACTAGCATAAGACAAGGCAGGTACTATTGACAGGTTTGAAGGAGGTGACAGTGGGGTTGTGGGGGTCGCAATCGGTCAGTCCAAGCTCATGGCGGAGGAGGTGGTTGATGCAACTACAGGTTTCTGGCGTGCGTAGCAAAGGGATGTCTGCGCAACTGCATGGCAAATTAGGGCTAGTTCGCGCCACGCTAGGACGTGGCGCCCCCAGTCACACTCGCCGCGTGATACTGGCAACACAGTCACGAAGGTGTCCCAGCATCAGAAAGCATCAGAAAGCTGGTGGAGGGCAGCACGGAGGTGAGAGTGGGGTTGTGGGGGCCGCGTCCGGTGGGTCCAAGCTCATGGCGGTGAAGTCCTGTGATTACGTAATATGATGTGTGGGCGGCTACATGTCGAGTGACACGTTTGCGGACACGTGTATGGCTTACCTGCCATGTTGCCGTACCCGCAGGTCCTCCGCTGGATGGGCGGCGTAGACTGGCGGTAACCCAGCAGTTGCGCCCCTCTCCGGGCTCAAAACTGCATTTCTGCTGCGCATCCGCCAAGCTAGCCCACCGTGCTGCCGTACCCGCAGGTCATCCGCTGGTTCTCGCGCTCCCGGCCGCACTTCAAGGCCATCATCTTGCGCTACTTCAACGTGTACGGCAGCGACCCGGCGGGCAGGCTAGGTAAGTCAACAGGGCTATGTTGGTATCATGCTGTGTACAAGGGATTAGGGGTTAACGGGCACCAGGGCTAGCTTTCAACTGCTACGGCAGCGGTCCGGCGGTCAGCGCTGAGTGCGCTGGCTGGGGTTCGTGGGGTGGGTGGTGCGGCAACCTTGCTAGTCACGAACGCCTCATTTCGGGGCCCCTTTGCCGCTGCACGAAGCAGGGGAGAACCCCCGGCAGGTGCTGCAGCCCTCATGCCCTACATGACGAATCACCCGCTGTTGCTGCACTGTGCTGATACCGGTATTACCCTGTCGCTCCCACCCGGCCTTTGCATGATGCAGGGGAGCGCCCCTGGCCCGACCTGAGCGTCCAGGCATAGCTTGTCCTTACCAACCTTCCTGAACGCCGCTTCTCAACCTCCCTTTTGGCGCAACACGATGCAGGGGAGTACCCCCGGCCCGAGCTGCGCTCCCAGGCGCGCATCAGCGGCGCCTGCATGGACGCGGCGCTGGGGTTCATCCCCTCGCTCACCATCAAGGGCACCAAGCACAACACCAGCGACGGGACATGTGAGTGCCGCCCACCACTGCACGGCTTTGTGTTTAGCAGTGTTGAAATGTAAGTGCCGTGACACCATCAGCTTCCATCGCTTAGAAAATAGTGCCGGGCCCTGCACGGTCCAGATTCCTCACAACCTCCCTCTTGGGAACGCGCATGTCGGTCACAGGACCAGCGAAGGGACGAGTAACCCGCCCCTGCGTTCGCGTTTGTCCCTGTTCTTGCCCCAAGCTACCCCCACGTTGCCAATAGGGGCAATGGAAAACACCGCTATAACCGTGCTATTGCCAATGCCCGTACGGTTGACCGGCTGAATCATCCTGCCCAATTGTTTCCCGCAACGTACGGCATGCTCCGTACGGCTGTACGACACGCAGGTGTGCGCGACTACGTGCACGTGACGGACCTGGTATCTGCGCACATGGCGGCCATGGGCGCGCTGGCCAACCCGCCGCCGCTGTACAACATCGGCACGGGCAGGGGAGTCAGCGTCAAGCAGTTTGTGGACGCATGCAAGAAGGTCACCGGCAAGGACATTGAGGTGGGCGGGCGCTGTACATGCGGAATGTAGGTCTGTGCCGCAGTCGCCAGAACCACCTTGCAAGCTTCAAGCGGGCACCTGCGCCGTGGCTGTACGCTTTTGCCCACCCCTCACGCGTGATGCAGAACTAGGTGCTTCCGGTCTCGCACACCCAATCCTAATACTTCATCCTGCCTCCCCCCTTGCCCCTGCCGTCAGATGGTTTTGCAACCAGAGGCCAATTGGCTATCCTGCAACCCCACTTTGCCTCTCCTCTTCCCCGTGCCCAATTTTTAGTGCCAGGATTCGCCCTACTCTCCCCTTGCTCCTTGCCAGCACAGCTGGTCATGCAGGAGAAAGCCCACCCGGTGGACCAGCACTCAGTTCCCCCCTTACGCCTGCTGCCCGACCGGATGCTTGCCGCGTCCACCAAGTAATGAAACTCTCCCAGGTCACCTCCCTTGCCCCTTCCCCACAGGTGGTCACGCAACCCGAAATGGTCACCATGCAGACCTTGGAGCCCACCTTGCGCCTCCTCGCCCCTGGCCCCCACAGGTAATCATGCAGGAGGAGGCCCGCCCCGGGGACTACGCCGCCGTGTGGTCCGATGTGACCAAGATCAACACGGAGCTCAAGTGGACGTGAGTTTTGTGGCAGCCGCCACAGGGGTGGTACCCACAGGGTGGCAGCGGCCACAGGGGTGGTACCCACAGGTACCAGGAGCGCAACGGCTGCCCTCTCAAGCCAGGGTGGAACGCGCACACCCGCGCTTGTCGCTGAAAGCAGCTCTGGCAAAGCCAGTAAGCTCTGTGGGCCCCCCGTTTGGGGGCCGTCCCGTAGTTCCGCCGCCCTTGCAACAAAGGTTCTCCAGCTGCACAGCAGGCTCGTGTCTGTAGGTGACTCTGGTTTCACAGCATGAAAGTGCACAATGGACCGGTTGTTGCACCCTCTGCAGGGCCGAGCACACGGGTCACACAATAAACCAATTGAAGTATAACACAGACTGCCAAAATCCTGCGCACTGCTTCCTTGCAGGGCCAAGTATACGGACGTGGAGGAGGGCCTGAGGCACGCCTGGGCGTGGCGGCAGGCGCACCCCAACGGCTACTGAGCAGGGGTACCAGGCTCAGGGGCACGCAGGGACCGACGGCATGTGTGTGCATGGGGCGTTGGCTTGCGTGTGGGTGTGGCGGCAAGCGCATCCCAAAGGCTACTGAGCAGGGGTGTGGGTACTCGCTTGCGTGAAAGGAAAAGTGGCTTGTGCCAGGGTCAGGGGCACGCAAGTACGGCGAGGCGGCACGGGCATGCATGGAGAGTGGCCGTGGGTTTGGGCGTGGCGGCAGGCGCGCTCTCAAGGCTACGAAGCAGCTTGCACAGCGGCGGAGGAGCCATGTCAGCGTTGTAGGGCCTACCTGGTGGCGTTGTGGGCGGAGCTGCCACAGGCGTCCTTTAGGGAGTGCAGCTCTGAAGGGCGTCCGAGCTGCGTATCCTGGGATGTATGAGATGGGAATGGATGTGGATCGCGTGCCAAGTATTGGCAGGGGCTGTGCGGCGTGCGGAAACGAACGTGAAAGAACGGGGTGTAATGTAGAGGAGGGAGCTGAACTGTGGTAGGAGGACTTGTTAGGATGGCAAAGAAAGGTGGCATTTGTTGCATCAGCACTTCGTCTCGTAGGGCTGAATGCTTTCAAGCGTGACCGATGCAGCAAACAGCACTAGAAGCACGAACAAGAGGAGCATGGGCTGTGCGACGACGGTGTGATGGGTACGCGCAAACGCGCGGAAACCGTGTGAGGCGTCAGGAAAGCACGGAATCGCTGGTACCTGGCGGTGTGACGGGTGCCGTACTGCGCAACCTGGAGGTGCCGTCCCGACTTGCCCTTGGCATACGGACCCAAGGGTATTATGCTTCATTTCGATGGCACGGCTGCTCTGACCTTCTCTGATGCTTGACGTGCTGTAGCCGGTCATGTTACCAGGACCCTACCGACGCACAGCGCATATTTAGCACCACGTGGCACTTTGCGACACGCCTCTCCTCTTTGGGTGGTTGGTCGTGCACATGCCATGCTTGGGCTGCACGATACTGAACATGCACCTGCATGCATCATGTCCGAAGGTGTGATAGTGGCGAAGGGCGCTGCGTAACAAATTTCGTTCAAGCTGATGGTACTTGAAGCATATATCCCTGTGGCCTGGAGAGGGGCGAGGTGTCGCCTGGTGTCGCTGAACTTCAGGCGTGGCAGAGCGGGTGCTGTTGCTGCTATTAGACGGGTGAATGTGTGCGATCGAGCAATTTGAAGGGCTGGAGGTTCATGAGCGGCCTGGCCTGGCCTGTATACCTGCACTACACGACTACTCGTGCGTTTGCATGGAGCTACCTGCGGGAAACGCTCTGGAGACCCTTTGTTTGTTTGTTTGTTTCTTACATGCTAGGATCCGGAACCCAACATGTAACGACCCGTATACGAGCCAGGGGCTCCAGGGCCAACGCAAAAGTCTCAAGGCATGCACCCGAATACATTGCTACCAGGATGCCAGCAGCAAGCCCACTAACGCATCAACGGCACACGAGCATGAGAGCATGGAGACCCGTATACGAGCCAGGGGCTCCAGGGCCAACGCAAAAGTCTCAAGGCATGCACCCGGATACACTGCTACCAGGATGCCAGCAGCAAGCCCACTAACGCATCAACGGCACACGAGCATGAGAGCATGGAGACCCGGGTGCAGGGCGTCGGGCCATGCCGCCTTCGGTTGCGCAAATACGTGGCTCCGAGCTCAGTACGGCACCGGCAGTACGGAGGAATGGCTCTTGTGCAGGGGGGTGCACGCCAAAACTGCTAACGTGCGCTTCCTGCTGTACCGGTAAATGCAAGGAAGGTGCCTCCCAGGTGCCTCCCTGGTGCCTCCCTCTGGTGCGCGCGCTTCTTTGTGCAGGATGCATAGGGAGGGATGCCCATCGCTTCATCCCTGTAAACCTGCGCCCCCCTTGCAAAGCCGGCTGGCACCGGTTACCGGGGGCTTGGACTCTGGGAGTTTGACGCCATGGAAAATACTGCATTACGGCAACAGTAGGGGGAGCAGGCACGTGGCAGCCATGCGGTCATGCACGCGGTGGAACACCTTCTGTGGAAGCCGCAGCACGCACCTAGAAGTTGCAGTGTGCGCTGCATGCCCCGGCAGGTACCGGTACGGCAAATGCATGCAATTTGGCAGCGTACAAAAGCCGCTACCGGTGACAATGCGGCTATCTTTCGTTGCCCACAGCGGCAACTGGCCATAAGTTTATACAGTATGTTCCTCGACGCTGCACTCGCCAGCATGGCAACGCCGCCGCGCAGGATGGGGCGCCGCAGCCAGGATGACCCGCCTTGACTGGCAGTGCTGGACTTTACTTGTAAAGATGAGCTAGTCAAAGGCAACAGCGGCTGACAGACGTCTCCTGTCGAAGAAGGGCTGGTGTCGTCCGACAGGCGGCCACCGCTTGGTTGTCTTTTATGCCTCACCACTCCGTCTGGCATGACCTGATATGGTCACAATTGACCTGGTGGACGCAAGGATGAATTTGCAAGCAGGTAAGGTTGACTGGCGGCGGCGGATTCCCCAGGCTGCAGTCGCGCCCAGGCTTTCATGCCCGCCTTTGCTTACGACCGCGACATGCACTGCATACTGGTGGCCGATGATGTAACATTCCATGCTAATTCTGAGCTAAAAGCTGAAGAAACTTTTTCTCAACCAAGATCTGCACTGAGGCCAATTTATGCAGATGTCAGCAGTTTGTGCATTACCGGAGGCATTCTTTTATTAGAAAGCATGTTGCGACCTCGCTCTATCGTCGACTTCGTCCTCACTGTCGCTAGTCCTCCCCTCCCCGCCCCTCCCCGCCCAGGCCCCCGGTCGACAACTAGGCCGCCTGCAGGAGGTAGCTAAACTGGCTTGCGGCTGCTTGTCACCAAAAACGAAGGAGCTGTTTTCCGGCAGGTATGTCCTACGTGACTGGCAGTGATCAGAACCCTTGCTCTTGTGCACACGTGTGCACGGCCCCCACGGCCTGGACGGTGCAGTGATGAGACAAATCCAGTAAACGCCAGTTCTGCTACTGAATATCATTGACGAGAATGCTGGACGCATCAACTGAGCACCTGGCCAGGCTGCCCTCTGCACATGCATGCAACCGCCGGCACCCCCTGCATGACTTGCTGCTGGTGATGAGACGATTTTCTCATTCATGCGTGTCAGCTGATGGCTGGCTCTGGGTGCTTCACCCACATGCTGCCGCTGATTTTGCCTAATCTTCTCTCTGAAGCCAACCATGACACTCCGTGACTCAAGTCGCACGGCATGGCACGTTCCTTCCCCGTTTGCATGTGGCATGCCGATGGCAGGGCAGCATCCACGTGTCGTCCAGCCATTCTGCTTCTTTGTCTTGGCCTATGATGGAATAAAATATTTGCTACTCTTGAGCGAGTCTATGACGAATCTTAATCACCAAGATCTCTGAGGCCTGGCCTGCATTGCAAGGAGATACCTACACTGTACCGTCCTGCGCATGCCCACCAAGGCAGCTCAATTACCCGCCGCGTTCCTGTGCCATGTTCATATCGCTGCAGGTGTACGACGGCAAGGACGCGCCACGTGGAGGGGTACTGTCCGTTGCATGGCTTGCCAAGACATGTGCGCTCCACGGCGAGGGGTACTGTCGCCTACCTTGACGACTCGCTGACAGCCGTGCACGTAGCTGGGCGGCTAAAGGGAGCATGCATGGAGGATGCATGGAGGCAGCACTTAAATCTTGTGTCGAACAGTCGTCCCTTGTCTGTTGGGGCATAGCTGGTGCTAGGTCATTATTGTGTTCAGCACCTTCATGCGCTGAGCACGTGAACAGGTTCGGAACCCTGGGTTAGAGAACACATGTCGAACATCATTCCTTGCTGAACAGGTTCAGAACAGAAGGCGATGACGGTGTCCCGTAGTAAAGTTTGTCCTGGTGTCTTCGGTGGCCCTTGTGTTATCTTCGCCCTCAAGGTGACGTTTTTTTTGTCAACCTGGTAAGAAGCGTGGCAAGGGACGAAGCAGTGATGCCGAGGGAGTAAAAGACCAAGATTGTAATGCTCGTAAAGCGTTTTGATTTGTTGGCGTCTTCCTTTCCTGGTGTGCGACTGGTGCGCAGGACTGCTACGGTTTGTCCTCCCGGTGGTGGGTGTGGGTGACCCCGCCGGAAGCAGCTCAAGCAACTAAGCGCTCAACAGGGCAGCGGTAAGGTTTCCCTACCCAGCCTTACCCACGAACCGCGAGGACCTCGTTAGCATGGCGTGGCATTGTTGGCGTTCAAGGCTGCCACATAGCATGCCAGCCCGTGGGGGTCAGCCCTGAAGTTCCGTAGCAGTAGCATGAGCTGATGAAGCCATCGCTACCAGAGGAGAGAAGGTGATGTCCCCGGATCGCCATCAGCCACGGTACTGTCAGGGGGGCAGCCATCTCCCCTGGCTGCCATCGTGCGTTCGTGCCTAGCCCATCAAGCATGGGTATTGCTGCTGTGAACGAGCTGTGCTGTTGCATGCTCAGGGTAGTGGACCGGCGGCCACAATAGGCCGGGCATCCGCTGGTACGGTAGTTGGTTTGCCGTTTCCTGTCTCCAGTCCGGCAGTCCCCCTAGCCCCTGTTCGCGAGTTGACTGGTAGCAGGTAGTGCGACGAGTTCTTCAGAGTCTTGGGTAGAGTAGGTCGCAGTGGTCAATAAGGCGTTCACCGCCCACATGTGCTTGCCAAGCACCGAATTCCAAGCCCCTATAACCTTACGAAGGGATCAGGCTGATGTTGTACAAGGTTGCTTGCAACCCACGTGCCGTACGTGCCTATGCCTTGTCAGTACAGGACAGTACCCTTATCTGAAGTCCTCTGAAACAAGCAAGAGTGCGGAGCAGGGGCAGTTGCATGATAACGTTTGTTCAGTTTAACTGGGTACAACGGCGCAGAGGCTATCGGTACCACAGCCGATCTGCACATTCCCTGCACAGCTGCGGTACTGTCCTGCCTGTGCACTGCTGTGCACCACCATGATCCAGCGCAGCCGATACCATAAGCCGCAGCTGTCCAACCACGCAAGCCACTATTAAAGCCAGGGGAGCTCCCCCCACCGGTGCCAACCAACTTCCTGGACCGCCAACTAACTTCCAAGACTGCCAACCAACTTCTTGGACCGTCACCACCAGAGAGCAACAAACCTGCGCATTATTGGGTAACGTACCAGCACCTGCTGCAGACGGATTGGGGATGCTGGTAGCCGAGCGACTAGTTGGTCGGCGGGGTACCCAAGCACGGTCCAATGTACCAGGACTTCCACCAGCCCGCAACCAGTACAGCAGTACTACCTTGCACTCGGGTGCCCCTGAGAAGCGCGACTTTGCTCTCAATCCCTTTGCCAAAGTACAAAACAGCCTCGCCTCTCGCTCGCCCTCTGCCTGACCAAAACCGCCTCCAATTCTGCTCTCCCACTGCATCATCAAACTGGCCTCAAGCTTTGCTCTCCCTCTGCACACATGCTCTCCCTCTGCACACAAGCAAAACCCCACGCATCGCCAAGCTTGAACCAGCAGAAACAGTTGAACACAGCTCGCAACTGGGCATCCCCCGCCGTGCACGCCACCGGTAGTCACGTCAGATCCTTCAAGTGCCCACTGGCAAAACGGAGAGGTTTTGCCAGTGCCAGTCCCCCTATATCTGAAATCCTGTGACCACCTAGCCCACACCAGACACACTTCCAGTCCGTCCTCCACAATCTCCTGAGATTACGGCTTCAGAGTCCAGGTCAGGGTCTCCGTCCCCGCGTCTCCGAAATCGTGAAACCACCTAGCTCGCACTTCCAAGGCCCAATTTCACATTCTCCCAAGCCCTTTGTTAAACAACTCACTAATAATTAATTTAAGAATCCAGGTCAAGGTCTCCGTCCGCCGCGTTGCCCATGCTCCAGCCTGCGAAGCCATCCGCCGAATGCGCCACTGTTGTCCCCGCACTGCTCCGCTCCACCTCCCGCCGTGCGGCCAAAGCCTCCCGTAGCCAAGATGACAGCTGGCGGTAACACGGGTGCAGGCAAAGACGTGCGCTTAGCAGCCAGCCGTAACCACCGGGATGTAATACCGAAGGCGGCACAGCCAACGGCACTGCTGCGGCTGTGACTGGCTCCCGCTTTGACGCATGGCCCCGGACCCGCCTACCTGAAAGCTGGCAACACGATGCGAACAGCACAGCATATGCGCTATTTTACACCAGCAATACAGGCATGCAATGGCACGTGTCACCCGCCACGTGTCACCCACGCACGTGTCCTTACCTCCCGCACGAGCGTGTCTTGCCGCGCCTCCGCCGCCTGCCGGATGACACGTGCGGGGCTGGGCGGCCCCGGCAGCCGCGCCGCCGCCATGGACGCAGCAGCGGCGGCGGCGTTGGCGGCGGCGGTCAGCCGTATGACATCTACCGCGCCCGAGGAGCCGGGTTGCGCCCCCATGTGATCGCTGCGCCTGTACGGTGCACATTTACGGCAGGGTGCAAGAGCACTCTTAAGCGTCATGAAAACAAGGATAGGATGGCCGGAAGGTGATGCAGGAGTTGCAAAGGCGAGACCAGAAGGAGGAGGACAGTACGGCGGCGGCGCTTACCTGTGCAGCCCAAGGCGGGACGTGCTGCCGGTGGCCAAGAGCCGCGGCTGTAGCGACGAGGCGGAGCACGTGCTGGTGGGCGGGTGGCGGCGCCGCCCGCCTGGCACGGTGGGCGCGGGGGCGGCGGAGGCCGCGTGCGGTGCGATCTGATTCGGCGAGTCGGGCAGGAGCAGGGCGTTGATGGGGCAGCTTTGGCCCGTCGGGCTGGGGTTGGCACACGTGGCAAAGGGGGAGGCGACGGAGTGGCCCAAGGTGCCAGGGCCATGTGCGCTGCCGGTGCTGCCGCGGGATTCGGCCGTGAAGCGCAGCTGATGCACAACGGTACCGTCAACGCTGGCCGCCCCAGCTGCTGCTGCTGCTGCTGCTGCTGCTGCTGCTGCTGCTGCGCGGCCGCCGGACGCGTGGGGCGACCGCAAGCCGCCTGCGCTTTCCCGACACGTGGCCGTGACACCCTCCTGCGGCTCGTTGCTGCCGCCAACCACCATCAAGCACGCGTCGTACTCCTCGCCGTACATCGTGTCCGACGGGTCGAGTACGGCACCGTCGATGCCCAGGCTGGACATCAGCAGGACCTCCCCTGTAGCAGGCGCCCCCATCACTGACGCCAGCCCTTGCGATGAGCGCTCAATGCCACTCTCAGGCTTGGTCAATGTTTTCTGCAGCGGCACCGAAACAGAAGGCCTGTCCTCCCCTGCAACCTGTGCCTGCGGCGTGACAGTGGGCAGTCCCGTCGAGACCCCCGCGCCGCCGCCGGCACCCAGCCTGGCGCCAAGATCCACCGTACGGAAAGAGCTCTGCTTCCTGTACGGCACACTGGCGGCGTCGCCCGCCGCCAGGAGCAGAGACCCAAGCGCGCTTGTCGACGCTCGGGCCCTTGGCGGCGCCCGCCTGCCCGCCAGCGCCCGTCCGCCGCTGCCGCCGCCGCTGCTGCCGCTGCCGCTGCCAAACGCGCCGCCAAAAGACGCGGCGCCCCCGCTAGATGCGTCCTTGGCGCCCGGGGCCGCCGCCGCCACCACCGCCGCTGGACGGAACAGGTCCTTCAGCACGCCGCTGCGCGCACCGTTGCCATGTGCGGAGTGTCTGCTGCTCAGTAACGGCGACGCCGCCCCCGCCGCCGCCGCGGCCGCCGTCACCGTCGAGGCCACCGTTGCAGCGGTTGGGCGGCCCTCCTCGTCGTCGCTTGCTTCCTCCGCCACCTCGTCCAGATGGCCGCTGGTCCCAAAGGATTGGAGCGTGAATCGCGACGCGCTGCGGGGCGGGGGCTTCCGCCGGGTAGGGGTAGGGGCAGTAGCAGTAGCAGTAGCAGTCCCAGCTGCCGCAGCACCAGCAGCTGTAGGCGACGGGCTAGAAGCCGTAGCAGCAGCTACGGCGGCCGAGGGGCTCATGGGGCTGCCCAGCACCAGGGCGCTAATGTCAGGGAGAGACGAGAGCAGAGACGGGGAGACGGCCGCGGTTGAGGGCAGCCTCAGGGGCGACGGCGGCGGCGGCGGCAGCCCGGTGGCGGACACGTCATATGCGGGCGACAGGTTCCCTGCCCGGCCGCTGCCCGAACCCACACCACAGCTGCTGCCACGGTTCAGCGGCGGCTGCCCTGCTGCGGCTACCCCACCCGTGCTGCACCTGGCCAGCGGCCCGGATGTGCTAAAGCCTCCAGACCACTGCTCCCTTAGGCCCCCGCCGCTGGGTGTGGGTGGCGCAGGCGAGGGTGAAGAAGCCTGCAGCTCGTGTGCAGATGGGAAGGTAAAGGCGCTTGGGTCCTGGAGGTGCAGTCTGAGAGCTGACAGCTGCCACGACAGCGCCCCCACTGCATCATCCGGGGGAGCGCCCAAGAATGCTGCGCCACCGCTGCCGCCGTCGAATGCGTGCGCTGCAAGCACGCCGCCCGCCTCGCTCCCTCTCCGGTTGCGGCCAGGCAGCGCGGCGTCCAGGGTGCTGAGAGTGCGCATGAATGCACCACCACCGCTGGCGTGTTGTCCACTCGCGCCGCTGCCCCACAAGCTGAAGCGCGAGGGGCCCACGCCAGCTGGCGACCGAGAGCCACCAGCAGCAGCAGCTGTGGGTCCAAAGATGCTAGCTGGCTGACGGCGAGCCAAGCGGTTGGTCGGTGGCGCTAGGTCGGAGACTGAGAGGGAACGGCGAGGGCCGCGGCGTTGGGTGGATGGCGCAGCAGGGGGCTTGCTTCTGGGAACATCGGCGCCGCCTTTGGAGGATACCACGGTTGGCGCCGTACCAGATACTGCTGTAAGGCCGGTCAGGGCACCAGCAAACAACCCCCAGGTGTCGCTCCTGCGATTGTCTGCAGTGAGCCCGGCGTCCAGGGCGCTGGCGTTTCGGCCGGATCCGCCGCCGCCGCTGCCGGCGCCCCACAAGCTGAAGCGCGAGAGGCGCGAGGCAGGAGACCGAGGCATGCCGCTAGTGGAGGAGGGCGACAGCGGCGCAGCGGTGCTGATGTTGCCGAAGATGCAGGCGGGCTGGCTGGGGGCAAAACGGCTGTTGGGCGACCCGATTGCACCGGAGACGGAGATGGAGCGGCGGGGCCCGCGGCGTTGGGTGGACGCCGCAGCAAGGGGCTTGATGGGGGCGTCAACACCGCCTGTGGGCGCTTTCGCGCTTGGCGTCACGCCGGACGCTCCTGTGGGTCCGGTCAGAAACCCTGCATTTGTAACCCCGACCACGCTTTGGTGATTGCGCCCGCTGCCGCTGTCGCCGCCGCCGCCGCCACTGCCGCCGCTGGCACCCAGAACGCTGAACCGCGCGGGGCGCATGACGGGAGACTGAGGCGTGCCGTTAGGGGAGCGGGGAGACAGCGGTGCCTGGGTTGCAAAGGCTGCGTTGCTGAACATGTTGACGGGCTGGTGTAGGGCAAAGCGGCTGTTTGGGGGCGCTAGGTCGGAGACGGAGAGGGAGCGGCGAGGGCCTCGCCGTGGCGCAGCAGGGGGCTTTCTGGGGGCGTCAGTCGCTGAGGCAGCAGGTGCCGGATTGGGTGCTGCAGTAGGTCCGGATGAGGCGACAGGGGCGGCTGTCGCGGCGGCGTTGGCGGGGTTGGTGGAAGTAGGGGCTGCAGGGGTATGGGATGCGGATGTGGGGATGGTGCTGCCGCTGGTGGTGGGTTGGTTTTGTTGCTGCAGCTGGCGGGCGAGGAGGGTGCGGCGCGGCGGAGCGGCGGGCGTGGAGGAGCCAGGTCCGGTGGTTGGTGTTGGGGAGGGCAGCAGGGGAGACACGGCGCAGGCGGGCAGCGACGAGGAGAGCGAGCCTGCCACCGAGGGCCCTACTTTGACAGCTGGAGGCGGCGAGCCCATGAGGTACGGCTGTGCCGCATCTTGCGGTGCAGCGGCAGTGGCGGCGGCGGCGGCGGCAGGAGAGTCCTCGGCGGCCGGAGCGGCGGGAATCACTTCGCCAACACGCTGCGCGTGCGTGGGGAGCTCCACGGCTGAAGATGCGTCCGCTCCGCGCACGTGTGCTGCTGCTCCCTGCTCGCTGCTGCCCCCCCTTGACGCTGTGCGACCGTCCGAGGTCGTTCGGCCGGCGGCCAGGAGTGCAGATGTGAACGCGTCTGCGTCCGCGAGCGTGTAGCCGCACAGCTCTGCGGCCGGCACGGACGCCACCGAGCCCCTGCCGGCGTTGTGTAGCGACTCGACGGTGCGCTCGGGCGTTGTGGGCCCAGTGAGCAGGGGAGACCCCAACCGGGCTCGGCCCGCCACCGGCGTCGCGGGGTACGTGCCGGTGCTGGAGTGCTTGCTTGCGGCTGGTGCGGACTGGGCTAGGGGTGAAGCTGGGCCGGCTGCGGCCGCCTCACAGGGGCCCAGCTGGCGTGAGGAAGCAGCGGCGCTCGAATGGGGATGAGAGTCCGTCAAAGCCGACGCAGCAGGACCCTGTGGGTCTGCCGTACAGCAGGCCGTTGCCTCCGCGCTGCACTTTTGGCCTTGGACTTGCCTCGCACAAGGCGGCGCAGGAGAGGCAGCCAGCAGCCCGGCTGCTTGGCCGCCGGCTTTGCAGCGGCGGCAGCGGCGGCGGCAGCGGCGGCGGCGGCGGCGGCGGCGGTGGAGGAGGCAATGGTGGCGGTTATGGCGACGGCAGCTGCCCCACCCGTGGCAGCGGGTACGCCCTTATGGTTGGCGCTGTGCTGTAGGGAGTTGTGGTCGTTGGAAAGGGTTGGCAGGTCCCTACGCGCATCGGGCTTGGGCGCCTGCACGTGGAACCAGGAGCTGCGGTAGTCAATACGCCCGTGCACGTGGCGGCGTGTTTGTTTCAGGCTGAAAGGAATGTGAGGCGATCAAGCGTGGGCTAGTGGAACAATGGTACGCTACTGACAAACCTGCACCAGCAGAAAGGGGTTTGCGGACTGTCAGCGCCATGGCTATGAGCTTGCATGCTCCTTCCATAGAGCATATGCATTGTTGCTGTTCCAAAGCGTGTCCTACGTTAACACGTGTCGGGGTCCCAGCCCTCACGGTACTGCACGACACTCCCCGCCCCCACTCCCCGCCCGCGGGAAAGCTCCGCTTCGGCTTGCAAGCGACCCACCTGGATAAAGAGATAGGAGACCCCAGGTAGATTGGAATGGGGGAGGCTAGGAAGCGCGTGTGTTACCGGCAGCTGCTGCGGTGTGTACCGGTCCGCCCCGCTGGCCAGGTCTGCGGCCAGGGCTATGAGGCCTGCCGTCGCTGCGCACTCCTCCTCCTGCTCCTCCTGGCCCTGCTGCCGCTGCTGCTCCACAATCGGTGTAAGCAGCTGTAGGAGCTCCTGCTGTTGCTGAGCCAGGGCGCTACCGGGGCTGCACTCAGCGCAGCACGTGCTAAGGGAGGGCCCCGGCTGAGCCGCGGGGCTGCCGGAAGCCCCCTGGCAGGTGTTGTTGAGCATTGTGGAGCACGAGGTGCACTCCGGCCACACAACAACAAGGTTGTCGACTTGGAGTTCCTCCGGTTGTGGGAAGGCGAGGGCGCTGGCTGGGGCAGCGCCGGAGGCCGCGCAGGCAGCAGCCGCCGGGGAGGGTTCTGGGGCGCCGAAGGGTGCCAGCAAGGCGCGCCAGCTGTGCCGAATATTGTCCCGCCGCAGCGACGCTAATGTTCCAATACTACAGCCTTCATATGGTACTTGTTGCTGCTTGCAACCTGCGAAGAGTAGGTAGGAGCAGCGTTCAGGGCCAACAAGAACTAGCGATGCGCGGTCACAGCCACGCGTCATAGGCGTCAACCGCAAAGCCGCAACGACCAGTATTACGCAAGAAGCAATTACCGTTTAGCTTGCACAACACTGCGAGCTTGACGTCAGCGGCGCGGAAGGCTGGCGACGCGTGTAGCGCTGCTGAAAGGTAGTCAGGAGAGCTGCCCAACACAAGGGTTGTGGACATCTGTGCTGCGCTGCTCACGATGACATGTTATGCAGAGGGCTGGCAGTGCCTTATATTTATGAGCGATATCGTCAGAGCTGTCCGGCACGCGCTGCAGGTAGGAAGAACGCAAGGAGGTAGAGCACAAGCGCAAGTCGTGAACGTCACAAGTGCCTTGTTCTACATTAAATTGCTCCTAACACAAAGTATCTGAGTTGTGGGTTCACAACCAGTCCGGAACTTTGCAGAGGTACTGCCTATACGTGATGCTGATGTACAGTCGGCGGAGCTCCCCGACGACTGCATTGCGGACCTACAGTCATACACAAGCGACTAAATATGCTATGCTAGCAATGTCTGTACTTGCCTTGCAGTGTCTGCCTCCCAACGTCCCATAATCCACTGCCCCTGACTCACGGCATGAATGACACATGGACGGACGCCAGTGTTCAGGATAGACAGAAGCCGGTATTCGTCCATGCACTGAATATAAGCAATGGCTGTGTCAAGTAACAAGCCAGCGCTCATGTTCAAGCCATGTAACGCATGTGATTCTTCTCAGTACTACTTGCCGAGCCGTCCGGGGTGTGAGCTTTGCCCAGAGCCACACATGCACAATTGTGAACAGGATTGTGAACAGCTGATCCGCATCCACTGGAGTATACCGTATCTGTTAAAAGTTACTTTGAGTTGCTGCTGTGCGCTGGCCGTTGCAAGCTTGTGCAGAGCTGAGTCTGGCTGAGTCACGCCTACCTTAGCGTGCCTCGTGCAGGAACCGCAGAACGCGCTGAAACACCAACTCGGGAGATGTCGCATGGAATGTAAAAGCTTTACCGGTATCTGCGTCTGGGGCCTGTGCACAAGCACTATTGCCAGGTGCTCGGGGGCCCACCCCAGGTCTCCCCTGGCCTTAACCTTGGCACCCACCCCAGGTCTCCCCTGGCCTTAACCTTCATGCAGGGCTGTCGCCGCCTCGCCCGCTCCCTACCGACGTTCCTGTTACTACCCATGGGGCGGTCTCTTGTGGATTCAATCACAACCGAGCACAAAGGAGCTGCACCAACAGCCTTAACTCACAGTGCGACGTTCGCCAGGTGCCCAAGAAAGCCTGACCCCCGGGACCCCTGCGTGCACACCGGCACGCTACCACATACACCGCAGCTGTCAACGACACGGGATTCCTTACATCTGGTCCTGGCCGGTCCTGGCCATGCACGCGCTAATGTGGACACACGTACGGCAGCTGATGCAGAACGCGTGCCCCTGCAGCCCACTTGGAAACAGACCGGCTAGGAAGCAACACGACCCGAGCTCTTCCATGTACGTGACACTCGATCCAGCTCTATCATCAGGTACTGGACTGTTGGTCTACCGGAGCAGGGGAACCACAAGTAACTATTCAAAGGCCTCTGCCCGCCGGGCGAGCTCTTGTGTATGGCACCGGCCCGTTGGGCGAGCCCTGGTGTACGGGAGTACGGCACCCGGCCACCGGCCCACATGGACTGCATGTCCCTCACTACGACGTCTCCGCCACATGGCGCCCGGCTCCCTTGACATACAAGCACTCGGGGCGACAACACTCGGGGTTCGTCATACCGTAGCTTCACCGCCACGGCCCGTGCGGCTTCCTGGCCGCATTCAGGCCTCCTTACCGTGCACCCCATCCATCACACCTCCACCCCCAGACCCCACGGACGCAGCCATCCGCGGCGCAACCTTGAAGTTGGGCCTTGTGCACAGGACGCAATGCACACACCGCTGCTGCAGCGCTCGATTGCCAACCTCGCCCAGCTTCAGCTCCTGCGCACGGTGGTGCCCGGGGCGCCGCTACCAGCCGCCCGCCTCCTTCCTGTCCCTCCTCCTCCCCCCTTCCTCTACCCTGAGTGCATGCATACGCTGCTCCCGCTCCCTGTAAGCTCGTCATCCGCCGCTTCGATCTCCTCCATGTCAATGCCGGCGCGCGTCACAAATGCACAGCTGCGCTGCTCCCCACACCCAGCCCCCAGCCCCAGCCCCTGCTCACGCCCTCCGCCATCTCAGCACCTCCGCATGTTGGCGCCGGCGGTCATCATCCCCACGCATCTCCTTTTCCACTCTCCCCTCCCCCGCCTCAGCCCCTGCGCTCGTCACAGCCAGCCAACTGCTGTCCCTTCAGGCCCTGCGCATGTTGATGCCCTTCCCCCGCCTCAGCCCCTGCGCATGTTGATGCCTGCGCGCATGACCTCGTCCACCAGCAGCAGCTGCCCCGCCAGCACGGGGGCCGACTGCAGGATCTGGCGCTTCACGATGTAGTTGTCGTACACGCCTGGGGATAGGGCGTGGGCACAGGAAGGGTACACACGCCCACGGTTACACACGACGTTGGTATTTACGTTTGTACCTTCACAGGCGAGAGCGCCCATGGCAATTGCCGTACACGCCTGCGAGCTAGTTGACCCGTGTCGGAACCTCCATATGCATCGTGACAGCATGCGCGGAAACCTGTGCAGCCTTGCCAGCACTTGCGCCTTTGTGCAGGGACCGCTCAAGCCGCTGGCTCCTCCCGTGCACAGCGGATCCATGTGCTCTTGCCCACGCCCTGAAACACACCCAAACCACCAGAGGCATCTGCATGCAGGAAACATGTTTGATACAGACGGGCTAAAATGTAGGATACTGGCCTAGGCAGGACACACACTTTCGGAACGCACCGGCTGTGGCTGGGTCCATGGCCTCGCCCGTGGCCACGTCGAAGCCCACCACGTTGCCCCGCTCGTGCTCCTCCTGTGGGAGAGGCGGTTGCAGCAGGGAGCAGCACAATGGTCTTTTCCAGTCCGTCGCCCAGGGAACCCTCGCACATGCGCCTTGGTCGTAGCTCCGTTGCCCGTTGTACTCCTTCACCGCTTTGGCGGGCTCCAGCACCGGCGCCGACGCACACCATCCCGCTAATTACAGCTCGATCACGGCCTCATGCACGTCGTGCCCGCTGTTCCCCGCCAGCACCCTTGGTGCTAATACACACCCTCGCCGCTCATACACGTCGGGCTTGCTGTTCGTGTGGCGCCGCTAATGTGCTTTTGACCCCGGCAGGGGGTCGGGCGGCTTGCCTGGGCCTAGAGTTTCCCCGTGCGGCTGTTCCTTTCTTTGTTCCTGCTCCGTCCAGGGTTGAGCCCTGGGCGCGGCGTGCTGGGGTGTGCGTGTGGCCTCGCCTGTGCCGTCTCTCGGGTGGCTCTTCGCCCTTGCGAGGGGGGTGTGCCTAGGGGGCGTGCCCTTATTTTGGGGGCCGCTCGCTTGCCTTGAGGGCGCTTTCAGGGCCTCCGTTGCTGTGAGCCGGCTTTGCGGAGCGGCGTATCAGTGTAAAATCCGTACGACGTGCCCCACTTGCAGCTTGATGATGGCCTCCTGCACGTCGTGCCCGCTGTTCCCCGCCAGCACCCCTAGTGCTAAGACACACCCTCGCCGCTAATACACGTGCCCCGCCTGCAGCTTGATGATGGCCTCCTGCACGTCGTGCCCGCTGTTCCCCGCCAGCACCCCCAGTGCTAAGACACACCCTCGCCGCTAATACACGTGCCCCGCCTGCAGCTTGATGATGGCCTCCTGCACGTCGTGCCCGCTGTTCCCCGCCAGCACCCCCAGTGCTAAGACACACCCTCGCCGCTAATTCACGTGCCCCACCTGCAGCTTGATGATGGCCTCCTGCACGTCGTGCCCGCTGTTCTCCGCCAGCGCCTTGGCCAGGCCCAGGAGCGCCTCCGCGAACGCCTCCAGGCCCAGCTTGGCGCGCCCGGAAAGCGTCTTGCGGATCTGCAGTTGCAATAAATAGTATGGCGTCCATATGTTACTATGATGTTGGTTGCACGCTGGTGATTGCAAATGGCCTCCAGGCCAAGCTTGGCGCGCTGCCGTCAGCCCGCTGTCCCTAAACTCTTTTCGTACCTGCGACCGCAGGTGGTGCACGGCGGCCACCTCGAATGCGCCGCCGCCCGGCATATCAACAAACACTGTGCGTGTATTCCACCCGTACCTGCGACCGCCGGTGGTGCGTGGTCGCCACCTCGTACGCGCCCGCGCCCCTGCCCGGCCCCGGCCCCCGCCCCCTGTCCCTCTGCCCGCAACCCCCTGATGCCCATGGACCCACGGGTCGTCAGCCCCCTGTGCCACACCGTCATTCGTACCTGCGACCGCAGGTGGTGTGCCGCCACCGCCTGGAACGCGCCCCCGCCTGGCAACACATCGAATCATACCCAAACCAACACATCCTGTACATGTTTTCCGCCCGTACCTGCGACCGCAGGTGGTGCGCCGCCGCCACCTCGAACGCGCCGCCGCCCGGCACCACGCCGCCGTCGTCGATGGTGTTCTTCACAGCGCGCAGGCCGTCACGCAGCGCGTCCTTGATCTGCGTGCATGCAGGTGCGTGCAAGCATGGGTGGGTTAGCAGGCGAGTGGGTAATCAGGAGGGTTGTTGCGCGGCGATAAGGATGTGGTGTTGGATGGGTGAGTTGATGAACGCTATGAATGCAACGAGGCTGATCCAGTGGCGATGCTGACCAGGCAACAACAAGAGCAGGCGAAGAGTGGCGTGGCCAATCGCGGCTCCTTGAGCACCTTCTACCCCACACCCCACACGTGGAAATCCGATCAGGCCACATCCCTCGCCACAGTACTGGGCCTAGGCATGTGCCGGGGCCCCTTGCCCCACCCTGCCCCCTTGTGTGGACTGGCTGTACCTTAAACCCGTCCCCACCTTCGCGATTGTGTGGTAGCTGGGCCCACGGTTGGGCTGGGTTTATGTGCTTGTACGCCTCATTATCGACCTCGCCCATCTACAGACATCGTCTATCGTCCAGGGCCCTCTTGCCCCACCCTGCCCTCTTAGTCCCACCCCGCCCTCTTAGCCCCGCCCCGCCCTCTTGCCCCACCCCACCCTCTTAGTCCTACCCCGCCCTCTTAGCCCCACCCCGCTCCCACCTGCGCGATGGTGTGGTCGCTGGGGCCCTTGATGAGCACGGTGACGGAGTGCGGGTCCTTGACGCCCTCAATGAAGGTGTACTTCTCCTCCCCAGCACGTGCTCGTACACCTCCTCCGCGTAGCCCAGGCACTCGGGGCACAGCTCTTCAACCTGGGGAACAGATGATGTGTGTTTGTGCAGGAACATGTGTCGCATGTACTTACCACGTCACGGCTTTGTGTTTAGCAGTGATGAAATTGTGTCATATGTATGTCACCATCGATGATGTGTAGCAATCTTCATGTACCAATCTGCTCCCTGACCGAGTTGATGCTGAAGCCGCCGCACGCCAGCTGGATGCGCTGCATGAAACACCCTTGCCCTCAATGCACGTGATGCCCGTGCACAGTAGCAGCAACGCACCTGTGCTGAAGCTGCCGGATGCCAGCACCATTGGTCCCCGTGCACGCGATACCCGTGCGCAGTAGCAGGAACGCACTGATCCTGATTCTGCCGCACGCCATGGGAAACCCTTGTTCCCAGTGCATGCGACACCCGTGCACAACAGCAGTGACGCACCGAGTTGATGCTGAATCCGCCGCACGCCAGCTGGATGCGCTCCATGTTGCGCTTCTTGGCGCGGCGCAGCGCGATGATGCCCTCCTTGGCTAGCATGTCGAGCGAGATGGGGTCGATGCCCTTCTGGTTGATCAACACGAAGCTCTTGTCGCCGTCGCCGCACAGCTGCACGAGCAGGAACGGGACGTCGACAGCGCACACAAACACATCTGTACGTGCTCGTCGGACAGGAGCGTGGTTACAGGCAAGGGGTGTGTCGACGTCCCGTAGAGCCAAGCACCAGGTGTGAAGGGGAGAGTTGGTCTTCCCTGCTATGCTGCCTCCCAAGGCTGCGCACGACACGTTCGAGACTTGCAAAGCTGGTGGATCCGCCCAAGCCCTTCCCTTGGGTTGCATCCGTTGCCCCTACCTACCCAAAAGTGTTCAAGCTCGGGGGTAATTCGCACCGCCCCGTCCTTTCGGAACCACCCGCACCCGCCTTAGCCCAGCTCTGCGCTTACCCCCAGCCCCCCCGACCCGGCCCTCCATCTGCAGCTTCCCTCTGCTGTGGAAATGCCTGGCCACCTGATTTTGACTCTTCGCCCGCGCAAAGGGACTCCTGCCCTCATCCCCTCCAGAATTAGGTATACCAGCACCCGAGACGCTGTCGACAATTTGTTGCCCTCTTTTCCACCACCCTGCCTTCTTGCTCCGCCGCGTCGCCCTCCCGCTGGACACCCGCCCGCGCTGCTCCCACGCCAAGACCCTCTCCACACGCTCCCTCTGCAACCCCAGCTTGCCCCACCCCCAGCTTGCCGCACCTTCTGCTTGAGCTCAATAATCTTGCGCACCCGCTCGTCCGTGTAGGCGCGCTCAGCTGCCACCAGCTTCTCACGCTGCAGCACAAATCACAAGGACGCATAGCAGCGTTGAAAATAAGTGCCAAGAAAGCATCGCCTATTGCTTCACAACGCAACGGGGCTGGACAGCTCATGCAGGTGTCAGGAGGCATTCCATGCCAAGCATGTCAGCAGGGTGTGCAGGCGGGAAGGCGGCAGGAGCCCATAGCATTCGCAACTAGTCATGCAGGAGACTCTCCTGCCGCTTCCGCGGCCACCGACACGGGCCAAGTACACCATTGGTGGAACACCCCACATTTGCCTAGCACGTTCGCATAGCACCTGTGCCCAGCATGTGTGCATAGCATGGCCCGGTGCCCCTGTCCCCTAGCCGCCACCGTAGCAGCCCCAACCCTGCCGGCTGTCACCCGGAGGCCCCTTTGGGCACTTTATAGTCTGAAAGCCTTCGCGATTGCGTGGTGAACAAGGAAGTCACCCCATAGCAACGCCCTGCCTACCGTGCCCTGACCACCCCGCAGTATGCGCCAACTCCGCCTCCGGATTCCTTTGTGGCATGCGCCTTCACATGCGTCACAGGGACCAAAACCACCTGCCCTGCTGATGAATCCTGTCTGCTGCATGCACACGATATCACAAAAAGTGCACATCGCCCACCTGCTCAGCTGAGCTGTAGAAGAAGCCCGAGTTGACCTCGGACTTCTCGTACTCCAGGCTGCACAGCAATCAAGGGCATGGAAAGCATTTGGTGCTCCGGGAAAACAAATGCTGACTGAACCTGTCTTTGCTCAACCGATGCTGTCTGCGCATGGTAAAACATGGCGGACTTGTCGAGGTGCTCAAGAGCTGGAGGCGGCCGCGCTGTCCGTGTCCCAAGGCCCCCGGCCAGCACGCGTACAGCAGACACAGTGTAGAGCTCCTGTCCCGCACCCAACAGATGCCAACCCGTTACCCTTATGTCCCCGCATACCAGGCTGCCCCTGCAGGCCTCCAGCCCATGCTTTCCCTAAACTTAGCACACCCCGCCTTCACCGAATACTTGCACTCAGGGTACTTCGCAACTCCTCGCCGCACTGTGTGCATATGCGGCACCTGCCACCTGGTCATCTGCAACCCGCCTCCGAACCCCAAGCTGGTGTTGCAGGACAGGGTGTGCCAATTCTCCATGCCTTTCTCAGCACCCGTCACCCCACCCCATCTGATGTTGCAGGACAGGATGTGGCACTCTCCCATGCCTTCCTCAGCACCCGTCACCCCGCCCCATCTGATGTTGCAGGACAGGATGTGGCACTCTCCCATGCCTTCCTCAGCACCCGCCCCATCTGATGTTGCAGGACAGGATGTGGCACTCTCCCATGCCTTCCTCAGCACCCGTCACCCCGCCCCATCTGATGTTGCAGGACAGGATGTGGCACTCTCCCAAGCCTTCCTCAGCACCCGCCCCACCTGATGTTGCAGGACAGGCTGTGGCACTTCCCCAAGCCTTCCTCAGCACCCGTCACCCCGCCCCATCTGATGTTGCAGGACAGGATGTGGCACTCTCCCATGCCTTCCTCAGCACCCGCCCCATCTGATGTTGCAGGACAGGATGTGGCACTCTCCCATGCCTTTCCAAGCACCCGCCCCACCCGATGTTACCCTTTATCCTTGCCGCTTTGCGGTCACCCACCTGATGTTGCACGACAGGATGTGGCACTTCTCCAGGCGCTTGGGCATGTCGGGGTGGCGCGAGCCGTGGTCCAGCACCAGCCCCCGCACCAGCCGCGTGTCGGAGTCCAGCTTGTGCCGCATGTGCATCACCTCCACCTGCGGGTGTGTATTAGCGAGGTCGTGGGGCATGTGCATTATGCGCGTCACGGTTGTGGGACAACGGACAAGCCGCGTGTCAGAGCCTTGCGAGTCTTGCCTTGATCCTGGCCCTAAACCCCATCAAAAAATGCTATCCGACACAGTCGCAAACACTAAACCTCTGAGCACACAGCGCCTCCATGCAACGTTTGCCCCGCCCCCCCGTCCAGGACCCACCATGAACAGGTCGATCGGCTGGCCCGGCCGGCGGATGGCCAGCACGGCGTCCGTCACGATGTCGGTGAGCTGGTCGGCCAGGGGCTCAGCCAGCTTGGTGCGCAGGGATGTGCGGGCAACGCAGCGGAGCGTCTCGCGGTCCAGGGGCTGCGGGTTAGGAGCAGGGCACGGGGTGTGGGTTAGCTGCTTTGTGCGCAGGGAGGTGCGGGCAACGCAGCGGAGCGTCTCGCGGTCCAGGGGCTGCGGGTTAGGAGCAGGGCACGGGGTGTGGGTTAGCTGCTTGGTGCGCAGGGGGGTGCGGAAACTGCAGCGGAGCGTCTCCCGGTCCAGGGGCTGTGGATTAGGAGCAGGGCATGGGGTGTGGGTTGGCTGCTTTGTGCGCAAACAATGTGCGGCGCACTTCCATCTGCAAGTAACTGTAACCTGCTATCGTGCAGGTAGCGCCCTGCGCTGCGCGGGACTTACCACGTCCGAGCCCTCCTTGGCCCCCTCCAGCGGCACCTTGAAGGTCTCCAGGAACTCCAGCGTGGCCTTGCGCGCCGTCTCGAAGCCCTGTGTCGTACGGCACAGGCGCACGGAATATGCAGCCGGACACGGCCAGGAGACGGCGAAGGCGCACGACAGAAGTAGCCAGAGGTGCTGCCCTACGTGATGTGTGCTGTGGGCTTCCAACGCCGCGAGCTCATCACTGGCTGTGCTGGTCCCCAGCGGGCATTGCTCATGTGTGTGGCACAGTGAAGTGATGGGGTCCTGCCGCTGTGCTGTCGCCGCGGCACCGAGCTGGTGGGGTCCTGCCAATGTACGCGGCACTCGAGGCCAGCAGCCTCTCCGCCTTCATTTCCCCCAGCTGGCTCCGGCTGGCCCGCAGCGCAACACCACTGACAGCAGTTCATACGATCCACTGCAGTGCTCTCGCTACCGGGTGCACCAAAAAGGGACAGCTGCCGCAGGCACACACGCAGCGTCAAGCCCCAGCCGTGAACCCACACCACCCGCGCACCAACCACCGCCCGGCCCGGCCGCAGCCCTTGCCCCCCGCTACCATTCCCAGCACACCCCTGCCCCAGTAGACGGGCTGCGAAGTTGCCGTGGTCGCCCGGTAACACGGGCGTCGCCATAAGGCGCCGGACAGGGAGTGGGGCTAGCATAAGCGCGCGCTGCACAGCCGTGGGCCCTCCAGGCTCGAAGTCTGCTGCGTGCTACTCAACACCCAGCCGCCAAGCTGACGCCTCTGTCGCTGCCTTGCCCCAGCTTTGCAGTAGCCGGTGCTGTCCTTTTTAAGCTGCTGCTACGTCTGCAAAACGGCCACGGTCCAACCCGGTCCAGGTGTTCCTTCCCAAGCTATGGGCCATGAACCCCCGTCGTGGAGTAAAGCTGCAGCAACGCTTGAGGTTAACACGGCCGTCCATCCCTGGTAGTAGGAGCCGGAAGTGGCCACCGTAGGTCCCCTCCCGCCCACCCTGTATCGTGGGGCTGGCTCACCCACCTCGACCAGCACACGCGGGTGCGTGCCCTCAGACAGGTACCGCTCTGCCTGCTTCATGAGCTCGCCTATGAGCAGCACAATCGAAGTGGTGCCGTCTCCGGTGATGTCGTCTTGCGCCACGGCGGCGCGCGCAATCATTACAGCAGTCGGGTTCTGGATCTGCATCTCCCGGAGCAGCACGTTCCCGTCCTTTGTGAGCTTAATATCTCCTGCTCCACTGACAAGCATCTTAATGGTTCCCTTGGGTCCGTAGTTGCTGCGCATTACGTCCATGAGGCCCTTGGCGGCATTGATGTTCATGAACAGGGCAGCCGCCCGGTTCATCACCTCCGCATTAGCATTTAGTGTCTTGACTGACGCCATGTTTGCCCTATGAGACTAAAGCTGCGTCGAAGGAGCCAGTGCTCGGAGACTCTGGAACGTTTTGGCGCGCGGGACCTCTCAAGTGATCAGCCTCTGAAACTACTCCCGTCACTGCTGATTTAAAACCGTATGGTATGCGATATCCAAGGGGTAATCGGCTGGCGTGCTGGAGGCGTGAAGCCGAGCAGCCCGAGGCCGGTACGGCACGTTGCCTTCAGTAAGGAGAGACGGGTAGTACAGGCGATTGCTCTTTCTGCTGTCGCTGGTCCTGGGTTCTGATGTACTGTAGAGCCTTGCGGACAGTAGTGTTGTATATGACCCGGCCCGAATAACAGGTGGCGTATGACCGCTGCGGTGTCTGGCAATAAGGACCTGACGTGTAGGACGAACAATTTGAGCTTACAGGTGCTTTCATCGCACATCGGATCCTTCTTGTAGTGAGAATCAATTTCAGCCGGCTGTGTCCGAACCGAAGCGTCGGGGTTCGCGCTTCACAGGGGTCTTGCTTTGAGCTATTTTGCAGCAGACCAATTGTCTCCGTCAATTCGATGCGTCACCTGCCATGGCTGGGCTTGGCCCCGGCTGGGCCATAAGGCCGCAGCCGGCGCCGGGGCTCTGCCTCAACGTGCGGGTTCTGCAGTTTTGTAGAGCGATCGAGGCAGCAACTGTTTCGGCAAGAAGATACTGCGTCAACAAGGGACTTGATTCAAGAACGGGCAATTCGCCTTGGACGGCGGCAGTCGGCACGTGAACTGGGGTTACGATGAGTTCCGCGGCCGCGCTTCCCGCTGGACAGCCCGGCGCGGCCGCTCCGATGGTGTCTCCCCCTCTGCCTCAAGCCGCGGCGGCTTTCAACCCATACGCGGCGATGATGCCGCCGATGCCCCAGCTCCCACCGCTCGGGCAGATGCCCCAGTCGGCAGCAGCGTCCATGGCTGCCGCTGCTGCGGCGGCGGTTGCTGCAGCAGCAGCCGCTGCAGCTGCAGCGGCTCAGGGCGGCAACCCGGCCCTAGGGCTACCCCCCAACCTGCCGGGCCTTCCCCCCATGCCCGGAGCGCCACCACCCATGCCGATGCCGACCGCTTCCCCCACGCCCCAGGACGCAGCTGCAGCTGTTGCCGCAGCCGCAGCCGCGGCGGCAGCCGCAAACTACGCCGCGACGAACGCCGCGGCAATGCCGCACACAGCTGCAGCTCCCCTCCCACCTGCCCCGACCCCCGTGAGCCCACAGCCCCCTGCGGCTTCCACCGCTGCTCAAGCGCCCTCCCCCATCCCGCAACCTCAGCCTCAAACCGCTGCAGCCGCAACTGCAGCCGCCCCCGCTCCCGCAGCGGGCCCTGCCCCTGCCGCAGCCGGCGGCGGCAGCAGTGGCAGCACAGGCAACAGCAACAGCGCCGAGAACGCTGCCGCAGTTGCCACCGGCGGCGGCAGTAGCGGCAGCGGCGGTGCCGCGCGCAAGGTGTCCACGTCCGACATCCAGCTGGTGCAGAACCTGATTGAGCGCTGCATGTTCATGTACATGCCGCTCAAGGAGGTGGCGGCCACGCTGCAGAGCCAGGCCAAGATCGAGCCGGGGTTCACGCAGCTGGTGTGGCAGAAGCTGGAGGAGCAGGTGGGGCGAGGGGGGCGGAGGGAGGAGCAAGGGGCGCGAGAGGGTACGGAGGGAGGGTAGGATGGAGCAGGGGGGGCTGGGGAGCCGGCCCATGACTCGCACCTTTACATGCGGGCATCGATCGCCCGTGCGCTGGGCTTGTGGGGGTACTGGGCTTGAGGGAGCTGATGCGCACAAGGAAATGGAGACAAGAGTCCGTGCGGCGGCACATTTTGGTTATGGCGCCACCATCACCTGACCGATGCCGTGCCGCCCCCTTGCTACCTGGGCCCCTCAGAACGCCGAGTTCTTCAAGGCCTACTACCTGCGCCTGAAGATTAAGGACCAGACCGTCATGTTCAACTACCTGCTGGAGCAGCAGGTGGCCATGGTGCAGAAGCTGCACATCTCGTGGCTGCAGGCCCTGCCTGGCCTGGTGCCGCCCGCGTCCATGGCAGCAGCAGCCGCAGCAGCCGCGGCCGCGGCCCGGCCGCCAGGCATGCCCCCGGCGCCATCGCCGGTGCCACCGCCGCCACCAGGTGTCCCGGCCGCCCAGCAGGCCGCCGCGGCGGCCGCCGCGGCAGCTGCGGCCGCGGCGGCGACTGCTGCTGCGGCGGCGGCGGGCTCGCAGCCTGGGGCGGCGCCGCCAGGGATGCTGGGAGCAATGCCTCCGGGTGCGCAGTTTCCGTACGGGGCGATGGGGATGGGGCCCATGGGTCCGCTGATGGGAATGCCGATGCCGCCGGGGATGCCGGGACAGCCGGGCGCCCCCCAAGTGCCTGGGGTGCCTGCGGCCCTGGATCCCGCCACTGCCGCTGGGTTGGCGCAGCAGGCCGGCATGGGACACCCGCCGCAGCAGCAACAGCCGCCGCAGCAGCCAGGCTACGCAGACCCGTCTCAACACCAGCAGCAGCAAGACGTGCAGATGCAGCAGCAGGACGACCATCAGCAGCACCAACAGCAGCAGCAGCACACCGGCGGCTTCCCGGGGACGGCTGACCTGATGGCCCTCTCTGAGAGCGCGCTGGACGGGGCTGCCATGCAGGACCTGTCCATGTCCATGCTGGGCGGCTCGGACCACGACCTGCTGCAGAGCTTTGGCCTAGGCCAGATGGTCAGCGGCGGCGCAGCTGCCGCCGCCCCAGGCGGCGGAAACGGCGCCACGGACAGCACCGCTGCGGCACCCGGCGACGGCGGCGCAGCCGCCGCCGCCACCGCCGCCACCAGCGGCGCCTTCCCGCTGACCCTCAACGTGGAGTCCTTGGAAGGTGGCGGTGGTGGCGGCCCCGTCGCCATGCAGTTTGACGATGGGACGGGGGCAGGCGGTGGCGGGGCGACCCACGGGTCGGCGGGGGACCTGACGGAGCTCAACCACTTTTCCTTTGCGGACATGGGTAACATGGCATTGATGGGTATGGCCCTGGACATGGGGTACGGAGGAGGGCACGGGGACGGCGACCCTATGGCCATTGGGGGACTGGCAGGGTTGGATGGGAGCGGCGGCGGGGCGCCTCCAGGCGGAGAGGCTGGCGGCGCGGCGGGAGGCGGCGGAGGGGCGGGGATGGGCGGGGCTGGCGGCGCGGCGGTGGCGTCGTTGGAGGATTTTGATTTGACAAAGGCGGAGGAGGCGGACATGCGTGATTTCGAGCTGCACTTCAACAGTCTGGATGCCGCCAAGTAGCGTGCCGTACAGTGCCGTACGGTGCACAACCACCAACGGGCTTACTTGCTTGCGTTGCCTCATGTGGGGCACAGCACAGCGGAATGGGGGCGCATGGTGTTCCTGGGGTAGTCCTGAAACGGATAGTTGCGGGGTGAGGCAGGTGGATAGGTGGGTGGGACGGGAGGTGGCATCGCTCTTCATGCGTGGTTTGCAGCTTTAAAGGGCTGTTGGGTGGTGGTTTGGAAAGTTTCGAGCTTGTCTGGTAAGGTGTTCGGATGCGGTGTTCGCGGGATGGAGAGGTCGTTGCAGAGCTTTGAGATGACATGCATGGGTTTGGCAGTTACGAGCGGATTGTTGAGGTTGGGGTCGGCGCGGCATCGGTGTGCGGTGCAGGAGAGCATTTGGGCATTGGCGTGCGGGTTTCTCAGGCAAAGGCGTCGGTGGCATGGTCAGTGGTAGTACTGCATCGTGTTTGCTCCTCATACTTGTCCAGGCAGGGGTTTGGTTACCGCACTCCGACACGGGTGTGCGAGAGGACCTGCATGTGCGATGGGTCTGCAACAGTGCCGCCGCAAGCAACCGTACGTTGCGGCGCCAGGGTTTCATGTTCGTGCGTACATTGGTAATTAGCGGTGCAAGGAACTCTGGCATGTCTATTTGCTTCAAATCGCCGCTCTTCTCAGCCCATGGTGCAGTGCTGGGGTCGTTGGTCACCAAGGACGTGGGGGCTCCTTGGGGAACCGGCCGGGAAGGGTTACTGTCGTACATGTGGTGTGTGCAGGTATGCAGTTGCGGGTACATGTGGTGTGTGCCCTTGTTCCTTGGCAGCGCGTCGCCTCTCACTTGTGAAGGTCGGCCGCGAATCTAGCAGATTGATGCTAGCGGACGTCTGGGTGCCCGGCGGAAGGGCTCAGGCTGACTGCATGCTGGCCGCGCAGTTGACAGTCCCTTGCTGCCAAGCAGCGCGGTTGCAGGCGTGTGGGTAAGGGTGGTGTGCCAAGGTCCCGCTACCAGGCTCGCAAGAAAGGACAAGCGCCCTGTTGATTTGACTGCGTGATGAGCATTGCCGGCGTTGCGGGCGCCCTTGGCAGAGCACCGCTTATCAAAGCTTATCGAGCACCTGGTTGCGAGAGCTTGGCGTTCAACGAGGAGCTGCGATTTGTCTGCATGTTGCCTGGTGTCAGGTTCCGCGTCCGAGCGTGTGTGCGCGGTGGCTTTCCCTCTGCCGCTGCGTTGTTGCGCTTTGTGGCTGCCTTGCAAAACGGTGGACAGTGGTCCCCACAGTGCTCGTCCGTCATGCGTCGTGTGTCGTGCTATGCAACTCACCCACAGGGCTTTGCATGCACTTACTGTTCGCGTCTACACGGCCGAGTGTGCCTGCGAGTTGGGGCGTTGTGTGCAGGAGTGGTTGCGGAGGGTTCCTGCACCGCTGGGGTGCGCAGGGGTGCCTGAAGAGGGGCAGATGTCCCACCTGTGTGACGGTGAAAGGACTTGGACGGCACGGACCTCATCGCAAGCATCTGCTTTGCTTCACATTAACATCAGCTTTGCCATTGCGTAAGCGGACGGGGGTCATGGTGCTGCACCCCGTGTGATGGCCGCCTGCGCTGGTAGAACTCCTTTCCGCTGTCCCGTTAATGTGCAATGTCTGTTATGGGGTACCTCGTGGTTGACATGCTTGATCTTAACAGGGACACGAACGCTGAATCCCGACTGGGAAGGTGCTCGGCCGCGGCCTGTGTGGGTGTGTCGTGCGTGTGTTGTGCCGCTGAGCTGATGCTGGTGCCGAGCATTAGTGCTGCCTGACGACTCAGGGCCTGGCGGTGGTGTCAAGGACGCGTGGTTGTGGGCAGGGAAGCTCCCCTGAGGTTGTGGGAAGGGGACCAATTCGGACCAGGTGACCGGGAGGCCAGTCGGTCCTACTGCGTACATTTCAGGGCGCATAGGGGACGGAGAATGCAGGATTACGTTACTCCGCCGTCCTTGTTCGTTGGTACGTTTGGCGCCACGGACGGCCGTGCTGATGCAGCAGAACTTCACGTTCGTCTGCTGAGGGCATGGGGAAATTGTGACGTCTAATGGAGGCATGCAGGTCTTTGGAGCTGCATGCTTGTGTGTACTATAGTCGGGATGCAGGAACTGCATCTAGAACCCGCGGAGGCGCTGGCCTTCTGTAACATATGATATCAACGTCACGGCTTCGGTATTAGACTGGTACATATGATATCAGAATGCCTGATTGGGGCCCCCTGGGCACCGGATCACCGAAGCGATTTAGGGTGAAACCCGCTGAGCGGAGGGCTAAAGTTGTGGCGTGGCGGCTGTGGGACACGGCGGAAAAACGCTTTTTCGGTTCGGCACTGGGCTTGAGGCTGGGGCCGGCACTGGGCCTAGGGGCTGGGGCGAGGTCCCCGGAGCAAACCCCTTTTGGGGTTTCCCCGGAGCAAACCCCTCTGGGGTTTGCGGAGGGAGAGAATCACTCGTTGTCTGTCCGTCTGTCTGTCTGTCTGTGCGTGCGTGCCCTCGTGCCGCTTCGAGCGCTGGCCCTGCATGCCACGCCGCGCCTGCCAGCTTGCTGTATTGCAGCGCGGGCAAACCCCTCGGGGGTTTCTCGTGCTTGGGCCGCGATGCCGGGCGCTTCGGCCGCGCCGCTCCGCGCGCTGCGATTCTCGTCTGCCCGTTTCAAAATGTTGCGACTCGTTCGTGCAACATTGTGCTGGTGTCCTTGGGTCCTTAGCGCGCGCGCCGCGGGAAAGAGCCCGGCGCGATGTTCCGCTCCGACTCGGAAACTCACTCCGAGTGCTCCAATCGATACAACCGAGCTGTTGCACGTTGTACAACGAGTGCACCCTTGCATGCTGAAGCGACAGCAACGCACTCCGGGCGCATCGACAGGTCGCGACCCACGGACTTTCGCGCAATTCGCGCGCCCCTGCCCTGCTGCGAGCTTCCAAGGTCTACATTTGATGCATAGTTTCGGTATGGGGCGTCTCGAGGCGCACTGGGCGCGCGTCGCAGGAGAAGGCCGGAGACATTTTCGGCCATGCTCCCGGCCGACTTCGCGCCGCGCACCTCCTACGCCGCGCAACGCTTCGTACCACAAAGCAGTGCCTTTCCTATATGATTCTTGAATCCGGTTGCACCTTTTCGGCCATCCTCCGACTCGGGAATGGCCTGCCCGCTCCGAACCCTGCGCCCTGCGCTTCCACTATATTTACTATGATTTGCTCATTCCAATCCAAGTTAGGTCAGTATCATGCTGCCTCTTTGTAGTCGCTCAACTTCATGTGCCCCTCGGACTCGGACATCGGCACGTGGGCCTGCCCGCCCCGAAGCCCAACTGCATTGCAACGCCCCTTCTTCCCCTCCAAATTATCACCCTCTCACGTGTTCATCCCACTCCAAGTTAGGTCCACGTCATTCCACTCCAAGTTAGATCCACATCGTGCTGCCTGTTTGTACCTGTTAACCTCCCTGTGCTCCCCGACTCGGACATCAGCACGTGGGCCCGCCCGCTCCGAAGCCCAACTGCCTTGCAAAGTCCCTTCTTCCCATCTTAAACCATACCACCCTCTCACACATGCATCCCACTCCAGGCTAGGTCCACGTCATTCCACTCCAAGTTAGGTCCCATGTCATTCCACTCCAAGTTAGGTCCACGTCATTCCACTCCAAGTTAGGTCAGTGTCATGCTGCCTATCTATTTGTAGTCCCTCAGCTTCCTGTGCTCCCCAACTCCGGCATCGGCACGTGGGCCCACCCGCTCCGAAGCCTAACTCCCAACTCCCAACCCCCCGCCCAATCTATCTCCCTCGAATCACGAAAATGTTTGCTCCGGGTGGGCGCAACGCGCCCAAGTCATGTGCGGAGGGAGAGAATCACTCGTTGTCTGTCCGTCTGTGCGTGCGTGCCCTCGTGCCGCTTCGAGCGCAGGCCCTGCATGCCACGTCACGCCTGCCAGCTTGCTGTATTGCAGCGCGGGCAAACTCCTCGGGGGTTTCTCGTGTTTGGGCCGCGATGCCGGGCGCTTCGGTCGCGCCGCTCCGCGCGCTGCGATTCTCGTCTGCCCAATTCAAAATGTTGCAAATCGTTCGTGCAACATTGTGCTGGTGTCCTTGGGTCCTTAGCGCGCGCGCCGCGGGAAAGAGCCCGGCGCGATGTTCCGCTCCGACTCGGAAACTCACCCTCCGAATGCTCCAATCGATACAACCGAGCTGTTACACGTGATACAACGAGTGCACCCTTGCATGATGAAGCGACAGCAACGCACTCCGGGCGCATCGGCAGGTCGCGACCCACGGACTTTCGCGCAATTCGCGCGCTCCTGCCCTGCTGCGAGCATCCAAGGTCTACATTTGATGCATAGTTTCGGTATTGGGGCGTCGCAGGAGAAGGCCGGAGACATTTCCGGGCGTGCTCCCGGCCGACTTCGCGCCGCGCACCTCCTACGCCGCGCAACGCTTCGTACCACAAAGCAGTGCCTTTCCTATATGATTCTTGAATCCGGTTGCACCTTTTCGGCCATCCTCCGACTCGGGAATGGCCTGCCCGCTCCGAACCCTGCGGCCAGCGCTTCCACTATATTTACTATGATTTGCTCATTCCAATCCAAGTTAGGTCAGTGTCATGCTGCCTCTTTGTAGTCGCTCAACTTCATGTGCCCCTCGGACTCGGACATCGGCACGTGGGCCTGCCCGCCCCGAAGCCCAACTGCATTGCAACGCCCCTTCTTCCCCTCCAAATTATCACCCTCTCACGTGTTCATCCCACTCCAAGTTAGGTCCACGTCATTCCACTCCAAGTTAGGTCCACATCGTGCTGCCTGTTTGTACCTGTTAACCTCCCTGTGCTCCCCGACTCGGACATCAGCACGTAGGCCCGCCCGCTCCGAAGCCCAACTGCCTTGCAAAGTCCCTTCTTCCCATCTTACACCATACCACCCTCTCACACATGCATCCCACTCCAGGCTCGGTCCACGTCATTCCACTCCAAGTTAGGTCAGTGTCATGCTGCCTATCTATTTGTAGTCCCTCAGCTTCCTGTGCTCCCCAACTCCGGCATCGGCACGTGAGCCCACCCGCTCCGAAGCCTAACTCCCAACTCCCAACCCCCCGCCCAATCTATCTCCCTCGAATCACGAAAATGTTTGCTCCGGGTGGGCGCAACGCGCCCAAGTCATGTCCACCGCGTGCGTGCGTCCGTGCGTGCGTCACACCTACCCCCCTGGTTTTTGGGCCGCTACCGACGCAGTGATGCTCCCTGACCATGGAACGGGTGGTGGGGGCGCTTGGAACGCACCCGTATAAAAGCTGTGCAGTTGCAATATCAGGGGACCTCCCCTGCATTGGACTGCGGTTCAGGCGAGGTCTCGTAATAACATTCATGACCTCCATTACAGCTTGTCTGTGTTATCGATACTTGCATTGAGATCATATAGATAGCGCTGTGCTCCTCTTATCGAGTTCTGCGACCAGTGTTGGTGTCGCAACTTTGGGACTTGACGACGGTGTCACCGCGACTGTATCATCGTAGTTAAAAATGCTTTTACTTAGGTTCAGATGACATGAAAGGAAGAGGCGAACAGGAGTCCCGCGGGTCCTTCCTCGCGCTTCCTCTCGCGCTGTCACTCTCGCTCTTTCACGCTCTCGCTCTCCTACGTTCTATTCGTAAAGACATATATTCATATCTCGTCATTCACGCACTCGCAACCGCGTCGCTTTCGCGCAAGCGCTTCACTCGGTCTGCCATTGCCGCCTCGATGACCGCACAGACGTCACAGCGCTGCGCTCAGAAAGGAGTCTACATGTTGCTCATAATGCAATGGAAACGTCGTCGGTCTCCAGGAGGCGCGCAGCGCAAAGTCGAAATGTCTCAAGCGACGCGAGTTGCTTTCACGCAAAACGCTCTTCCAGCACGCTACAACTCTGCATCAGTCACAGAGAACAGCGTACATGATAGGCGTGACATTTCATAGCGCAAGGGTGCAGCGCTGAATGCGTCTTTGGGCTGTCGCAACCAGGGGACTCCCCTGGTGGGGACAGCGGACAGGTACCCTGCGATCTCAGCGCCACAAAGCCTCATCGCCCCACTGACATGCTGTATACCCTGTGCACTGACATAGGGGTAGATAGGGCGCAGATAGAGGTGCAGGCTGGGGTGCAGTTCGCGCGCTCTTTCGCGCGCTCTCGCTCTTGCTCTATCACGCTCTCGTCCTCCTACGTGTTTTCCACATCGTATACAATCTTCTGTTGTCGCTCACACGCTCGCAAACGCTTCTCTTTCACGCAAGGCGCACGCGGCCCTCCACTCGGTCTGCCAGACACGCCTCGATAGCTGCGCAGACGATAGCGCTGTGCTCAGAAAGGAGTCCACATGTTGCTCACAATGCAATGGAAGCGTCGTAGTCGCCAGGAGGTGCGCAGCGCAAAGTCCACCCGGAAATGTCTCAAGCGACGCGACGTGCTTTCGCGCAGAACGCTCTTCCAGCACGCTACAAATGCGCATCAGTCACAGAGAACAGCGTACATGATAGGCGTGATATTTTATAGCGCAAGGGTGCAGCGCTGAATGCGTCTTTGGGCTGTCACAACCAAGGGACTCCCCTGCTGGGGACAGGTACCCTGCAATCTCAGCGCCACAAAGGGTCATCGCCCCACTGGACATGGTGTACATACGGGTAGTTAGGGTAGGAAGGAATGCAGGGTGGGGTGCAGCGGTGCAAGGGCAGGCAGGGGCCACAAAAAGTGCTCACCCGTCGCTCTTTCACGCTCTCGCCCCCCTACGTGCTCTTCCCTTCGTATACATTTCGTCGCTCACACTGCTGTTAAGGAGGCGCTACAGAGCCGCTGCCCGCTTGCTGCTCTCAACCACGCACACGCAAACAAAGTGAACACACTCACACAGCCACAACAGCCTCTCCTTCAACAACTCGTTGAGCTTCGGTCCCCCCCCAGCCCGAAACGGGCGTCATGTACCGAAGCATCGAAGCCTCGGAGTCTGCTGGAGTCATCTGGAGAGCAACACCACATGTGTATGGTTTTACAGTTGTGGTCCCGGCGTCAAGGTACACGGAGTTTCCAAACCATCTTGCTGTACGGATCTGTACGGATATCTGTACGGATGCGAACCACAAGTTCCATGCAACCATGGCCACGACGAGCGAGCATCAAGACACCACGGCAGGAACAAGCTGCACCCAGCTGCACCTGAGCAGTCGCAAAAGCGGCACAAAGCAGGGGATAAAGGGTTTACCCTTAGAGCGGAGGGATAACAAGCCTGGGGGTAGGGACTGGGGTTGACCGGAGTCGGGTCGAGGTCCACCCGTCTGTCTCCCCTGGCACAAAGGGCCAAAACCTGGCGGCGTACGAATGGGCTCCCAGGGTCAATATGATGCAGCTATCTAGCAGCTCTGTACATCGATGTGGGCATGCCCCAGCTTTACTTTTATGGGATACTGTGAGGTGAGTACACCTTGGTGCGTGTGCAAGAGTATCCGCACGCGCTCTGTTGCCTGGCTGCGGGAGACGACGCGTGACATGTCAACACCTCCACGTCACCAAGTTCCGCACTACCACGTCACGGCTGTTTTTTTTCTTCGTGAGAAGGTTACAGGGGCTCGGAATTCTGTGTGCTTAGCAGGGTTAAGAGGTGGGGTCAGGACAGCCGTCATCTCCTTGCACACGCAAGACACGTGCACGTCGGCATCAGGGGTCCTGGTCGGCATGGCGCGTGCAGAATCACCACCGCGAAATGGCTGGACCTGGGCTGGACAGTGAATTTCCAGGGGCCAGTGCACGCCTGCTGCAGCTGGCTGTGTAGTAGGACACACAGTCCACACACCTCCTGCTCCAGAAAGGAGCGTTCCTGGCAACTCGGGTTAACCTATTGCGGCTCCTACTAAAGGCTGCCTTGCGCGGCCAGACACAGCTACAGTACCCCTGCTACCCCATCAGGGTAGAGACATGCGGTAGTTCTCCTGCGTGGGCACATTGAGACATTGTCGTACCCTTGGCCTGGGCCTCCTGGGCTACTGCTCCTGGTGCTCACCCCTGCCCGTAGACTGCCCGTGCTCCCCCTCCTGCAGCACATCTACCGGTAGTAAACCGCATGGAGACATGTAGCTTACAAGCATGCATGCAACAGTCCTTTGCAGCAGTGCACACCGACGATACAGGAAGCCGTTACGATAGCATGCTAGAGCTTCTGCAGTGTTGGCCCGAGGCCCGTGCGCCGATAACTCCCGGCCCCCTGGTGACTCCGCACAAAACACAAGGCCCGTTGGCACAAAACGCTTGTCCCTTCAGTGGGGCAGGTAGGGGCCACCATGGCCGCCCCCATACCGGATAATGGCAGCGCGTGTCGCGTATGGGGTCGGCTCCTCGCTAGCCCAATGGGCTGCTCTGTCCTCTGTGTATCCCAGGGGAGCCCCCATGACGTCGGGTAGTCCGTACAAACCCTAGAGCCTTTTATCAATCGCACACTACGGTGCCAATAAGCTCGCAAGGTCACTTCCAAAGAGCAAATACTAAGCCTTGCTGCGTGCTGATTGATACGCTGTATCTCGGCAAACCTAATGCTACACCGGAGAGCACAGCCCGCGACTCGCGGCGCGAGCGCCACGGCAAAGCGCCAGTGCGTTGTCCTCTACCATAAACCAATACCCTTGTCTGGTCAACTCCAGACTTCGCCTCACGCTCTCCATGGCTCCGCGAGCCACAAGGCTGTTAGCACTCGCCGCTGCATCCGTGGGGCCCCTGTCAGGGCATCCGATCAGGGCAGCAGCGGGTCGCCGCGGGACTCTCTGGATGGCTTCGTGGAAGTGAAGGTCGATCAAGTGCGCGTAAGCAGCGGGCAGGTGAGCACAAAGTTCTGAAGAGCAGTGGGCAGGTGAGCCCAGCAAGTTGGCTGGCCATGGATATTTACGTTCTGCAACACAGCGACAAGAGAGGGGCAGAGGAACGTCAAGGCTCACCCCGGGCACTTTCCGTCGATACCGGTCTCGCATCCTTTTTGGTTCCGTGCGCTTTCACAGGCGGTCGTCTACCTCCGCATTCTCGATGGGCGCGATCGGGTGCTTGCAGTTCATATTGGTAAGCCTAGTACTCCCGTTGCAGTGCCGCTGTAGGAGCTTTGACAAAAGCTCAACAGGCTGTCGGTAATTGGGCCACTACGTTCCCTACAGGCGAGAACGAGAGCAGCGCACTGCTCAAGGAGATAAACAAACAGCGCCAGATGCGGCCCTTGACGCACGACCTTGTGAAGAACGTGCTCCGGTGGGTCTGTCGGTGCTGAGGTGGACGAGACCCCTTGCGCCAAGGTCACACGGGCCACTGGGCCGGCTGCAAGCGGGATGGCAGATGCTCAATGAAAATGCTTTTAGCGGTGCTTGTAATCCGTCAGGATCCCGCGGCGCACGAGAACGCGACTTTGGCCGCTTAACAACTGGCTAGAACTGGGGCAGGTGCATAGCGTCTGCGAGCTCCGAAGTTCCAGCGAAGCGCAGCCCGCCCAGTCTTCATGGCTGTAACCCCATGCGCATGTCATACCACGCTCCAAAAGGCGAACGCTATCAAGTCTAACGCACATGCCAGACGTGCCGCACTCCAGTCCATGCCTCATCCTGTCCTGCTGCCCACTCCCATCCTCCACACTTGTACCACTGCCCTCACCTGCACGCCTCCCCGCATTGTGCACCCCAGGGAGATCAACTATCGCGTGGTGAAGATCCGCATCACCGACATCGTGTCCAACACCTACTACGCCCGCGTGCACCTGGCACGTGTCAACCTCGCCACGGGGCAGCCCGACCCCGACTCCGAGGTGGACGTGGACGCCCGCCCCTCGGACGCCATCAACCTGGCCGTGCGATTCGGCAGCCCCATGTACGTCTCCCGCCGCATCGCCGATGTCGCAGCACAGCCCTACCCCGAGCAGCAGGAAGTGAAGGGGGCTGGCGGCGCCATGGTGGTCACCGGCGGCGGCGAGAGCGCCAGCGAGATCGTGCGCAGTGTGCGGGAGGCCATTGCCAGCTATGAGGACCCCACAAGTAGGGCCGGGGCGGGCAGGGGCCAGGGGGCAGGGCTGGTGAAGTTCGTGTGTCTCGCTGTCAGCTGGCAAAGGGCAGGGCATTGGTGAGGTTGGTGTGTCTTGCGGTGGGATGCTGGGGAAAGGAGGACCCCACCAGTGCCTGGTAGGGCCGGGGAGTAGCCGGGCGCTTGGGGTGCCTGACTCGTACCGTGATGTTAGGGAGGAGGGCGGGATGGGGAGCGGGCGCGCGAGGGAGGCCATTGCCAGCTACGAGGATCCCACAAGTAGGGCTGGGGGAAATAATGTACCAGTAACGTAACCAGGGGGGCCGGGGCGGGCAGGAGGCAGGGCACTCATGAGGTTCGTGTGTAGCGGGATGCGGTGAGGGCAGGTACCATGCATGTCAAGGGCAAGGAGTGAAGTTGGCGTGTCTTGCAGTGAGGTGCTGCTGAGAGGAGGGGTACGGAGAGCGGGTGGGGAGGAGGGATTTGGACGGACGGTTTGTTGACAGTGCGTGTGGCTGTGTGTGGTAGGCGGCTGAGAGGGCAGGTGGGGTAGCAGCTGTCTATGGCGGGCTGCTGCTGCCTTGTGGTGGTATAGGTGCTGTGCCTGCTGGTGAATGCCGCGTGATGGGGATCGCTTTAGTCATTTGCCACATGCCGCGACGAGACTGCTCTGCGACACCCCTGTGCGCCCGTTGTCCTACTGCCTAACCCCCATGCGACTCCCTTTCGTGTGGCGCCCGTTTCGCTTCGACTTATGCTCCAGCATGCCCCGATGCATGGCTTTACTGCCTTGCCTTATTTCCCTGTACCCTCCGCAGTGATGTACCAGCTGCACCTGGAGCATTCTCGCATGCCCCGGTTCTTAATGAACTGCCTTGTTCCTCTGCCACGTTAACCCCCCTTGGGTGATGTGCCAGCTGCACCTGGAGCACTTTTGCATTTGCCCCGGTTCACGATGAACTGCCTTGCCCCTCTGCCACGTGCCCGGCCCCCTGCAGTGATGTACCAGCTACACCTGGAGCTGGCCGCCAAGGGAGAGCGCTACGAGGAGGCGCGGCAGATGCAGCAGAAGATCATCCACGAGGTGGGCACGAAGGGTGGCAGGGGCATGGAGGGGAGGCGAGATTACGAAGTACGATGATGCTGAGATGGGATGGGAGAGAGGGGAAGTGGAGGCCATGGCAGCTGGTACATAGTCTGCGCCTGGCGCTCCGTTACCCTCCCCAGCGCCTCGTCAATGCTTTGCAGCATACCGCCCTGCGCCCCCGACCCTGTGCCTAGCTTATCGCCCCCGCCCAAGCCCACCGGACCAGCGCCTCGCCTACTTGCTCAACCAGGGCCCCGCTTCATGACTCCCCACCGGTGTCTTGTGTCCCGCACCCCACATCCCCTACATCCCTCGGCCGCCAGATGACGCACAACCAGCTGCTGCGGCTGGTGGTGGCGATGGAGTCCGCACTGGGCGACGGGCGCTACGAGGAGGCGGCGCGGCTGCGGGATGAGTTCAAGAAGCTCAGCGCCAACGCGCCCAGCGAGCAGCGCAGGTCGTGAAAAGGGTGGAGAGGGCTGGGGGCACTTGTAGACGCGAGGAAACCGTGGAAGGGGAGGGCTGGGGGCACGTGTAGACGCGAGGAAACCGTGGAAGGGGAGGGCTGGGGGAGCCAGCGGGGATCAGGGGAGGGAGGGGGAGCGATGGAAGGAGGGAGAGCGGGGATAGGAGACTGGCTGTGCATTGGGATTGGGCTCCAATGGAGCAAATGAGTTGCAAGCGGGCATGTCTTCCTCATGTGTCCGTTGGGGGTGACAGGGGGGCACCGCGTGGACAGGGTGAGCACTGGGCGGCAGCGGCGCGATTCGTCGCGGTTTTGGCATTTCTGTGTACTAGGATCAAGGCTTCGTTGGCAAGAAGGCGCGTGCACAATGCATGTAGCATGGATTGCGAAGCATGCAAGCACACGTATTGCACGGGAGGCACGCCGGGTTGCTGGCACAGCATGAATGTTCTTTTGGGCATGCGCCCTGCCAAAAGCGGTGCGGGGGAGGAGTGTCAATTGACCGCCCATCAACAAATGCGTACAAACCTTAGTAGGGCGCCAGGGTGGCGCTGGGCGCGATGGGACCTCCTCCGCACGCTTCCTGTATGATTTCCCCTTTGGCTCACTGGGTGGGGTATGGTTTTTGTGCACCCGGGGGCCGTGTACCCAGTTGCTTTCCTCGCTTGACGTAGCGCCTTTTGGCGGGCGCGCCACAGAGTCAGCGGTAGTGTGTTTCCGTGCATGGGCATGCGTGGTGGTGGTTGTGTTGCTGGTCGTACTGAGCGTGTGTCTTAGTAATGCAGGACCACGGAGCAGCGTCGGTTTGTGTTGTGGGGGCGTGCTTGCAGTGACTTGGCCTTTGGGCTGTGCTTCTGTCGGATGGGAGTCAACGGTGAAGCGGGGGTTCGTTGGAACTTCTAGGGTGTGTGTGGAGTACGGTAGGCGGAGAAGTTTTTGGACAAGGCCCTAAAGCGGGGATCCGTCTGGGGTTGCAGCAAGGCGCCGGAGGAGTGGGCGCTGAGACTTGATAGCGCTCCAAGCAGCAGTTATGCAAGGCTCACGCAAAAGCAGGATACAGCGACACCGTTGCATTTGAACCGGTAGAGGAGACAACAGCGACCACTCCCCTCTCCACACGTACCTCCCCCGTGCCGCTGTGCGGCTATTCACTGCCCACGCGCCCAGCCCACCCCCACCGCCAACACCGTGCCCTACCTCATGGCAACATGTCGCCCCACCATATGTAAGGCAGATGCCAAAAGGGCCACGGCCCCACATGGCCGTTGAACTCGCTACAGACACCGCCACCCTCCAGGCCTCCATGCTCCCGGCGCACGACGCGATACAACAAACAATCCGTGCTCTACAGGACAAGCCCGACTCAGTGCGGGCGGCAGACCTCATGGAGCAACTACGGCGTGACCCCCGGATACAAGGCATCGACATTGATGCCCTATCCACACAAATGCAAAGGACGCTCACTCAGGCATGCGCAATCCTGGTTGAGGAATGCCCCCACTAATACCCCGGCGGGACCGTGGCTCCAGTGTAAGTCATCAACTGACTTACATCGAGTCAGCCCTCGGGTGTGTGACTTGCCACTGACGTCAGCAGCAAGTCACACGGTGACCCAAATCGCCCCCGGGGTGACTTGGCCAAGTCACCCCGGGAGTGACTTGGCCAAGTCACCCCGGGACTGACTTGGCCAAGTCACTCCCGGGGGTCCAAGTCACTCCCGGGGTCCAAGTTGCCCACACCGAAATCTGAACGCAGAAATAAAAACCCACAAACTCAACATGAACACTAAAGTACCGCTTAAACCCGCACACGACTAACCAACCGCCATGGCCACGCGACACATGTCGACACACAGGACAAGGAGGAGCAAATAGCCTTAAGACTCGAATCTTGAACGGTGCTCCCTGATAGAAAAGAAACGAACACAACAGGGCGTGAGGCGAAGGACGGCACTGAAGAGCGACGTCTGCGCCGATGACGTGATGTAAAACACCGAAAAATGCAGAGCCTTGGCCATCCTGAGCCAATCCTTATTGCTGCATTGAGTAAGGACACCTACGCAGAGGCAACATCAACGCGTTGAGCCTGTACCCCTTCAGCGGCGATCACACATGCTTCAGCCGAAGGGTATCCCGCATCCTACCGCAACCTACCATCAATGCTCCCATTTGCTCGCGTTCTATTTAAACGTGTCTGATGTTCATCAGCTCGGCTGGCACTGGCAGCAGCTGAGGTGTAGCGCGATCATGGTTGCTTGTGTGAAGGCCCAGCGTAGCAGGATGGCGTGTACTGGGCGTCTATGTGGTCTTGCAAGGCCCACTGAATTTGCTCCATGCAACCAGGAGAGGTCGATAGGTATAGACAGCGAGCCGGGTTTTGAGATCGGCTGAGGACCTTGCGAAAGTAGCAACGCCTACTGCCTGAACCATTATCCTATGAGTGGCATGAATGATAGGCACACTGTAATGGTGCTCATGAGGAACAGCTTTGCGCTGTTGCTGGAGGGTTTAAATTTGTTGGCCCCGCGCCGTACAGCCCAATCCCATCGGCAGACGCGCAGACCTTCAAGTCTTGTGGCCACAGAGACAGACTATTGTTCGCGAGGCAAATGATATTTCAAGATGTAGGGACGCAACGGCGTGGCGGAGCTGGCTTGCTTGCACCCCAGGCAAACCCGCGTTTCGCGGGTCTTAAGATCCCAATAAAGTAGCCGCCTTCAGGGATAACTGTTTTTATGTTCAAATACTAGTGGCACGCAGTTGCCTTTAGTTGTGCGAGCTAGCTGTGAACGCATTGCCGGCCGCTCCAACATGCGGAATGTGACCTTACGCACTCGCCCTCGGGCTGACTCTATGTAAGTCAGTTGGTGACTTACACTGGAGCCACGGTCCCCTGCCTGGGGTATTAGCCACTTGAACCATGGCCTTTGGGAGGTATTCGACGGATATCACCCCGAGGGGCCCGAGGGGTGAGGGAGTGACTTGGACTTCCGCACTCCGCCCCCGAGGGCACTCCGCCCCTCGGGGTGATATCCGTCGAATACCTCCCCAGGCCATGGTTTAAGTACTACAAGCCACCAACGGCAAATGGCCCCCGCCCCAACCGAGCCACCCAAAGGAAACTGCGCAGGCTACACCTGCAGTTCAAGACCGCCAAAGCGCAGTACCGGGAGCTGCTGCAAAGCCAGCGCGAGCAGACAACGCCCCCTACTCAAGATCCGCACACTGCGGGCATGCCACCCAACCCCAAACAACCCACCGAGGCAACCCCGCCCCCAGCCCCCACCCCCGCCGCCATGGACACAGGCGCATATGGCCCCGGGCACTGAACCAGACATCCCTGACAACACCCGCCCGCCACTGGACCCTGAAGCTGCCCAAGCTGCGCAGGACATGCATGCAGCAGGGAAAAAATACCGAACCACGTGCAAGGAATATAGCAAAAGACAACGGAAAAAAAGCAGAAAAGAGATTTCAGTGACTGTTATCCACACGACCACGTGTTGCACCGCAGCATCTTCCGTAAAGGGGACCAGCCAAAGGGACTCCCTGCCGTGCGCCACCCCAGCACGGGGACGCTATGCATTGAAGCGCCTGACATCTTGGAAGCACTACACAAGTACTACAGCGATCAGGCGGCCCCCGCATTCGAACCACGAACAGGCCAGTACCTCCCAGGTGAGGCCCCACGGAACTACCCCTGGGACCAACCCGGAGGGTACGACAAATTCACCCTCAGCAAACGCACAGACCCTTCCCTGTCATCCCTACTCCCAAACATCGCGGACACGTACAACTTCAACCAGTGCCTAACACATCTATCTCGCAATAAAAGCCCTGGTCCTGACGGTATCCCAAATGAAGCCCTCCGGGCCCTCCCACCAGAAATGCAAACCACGTTACACACCCTCCTGCAGGTCATGTGGGTAAAGTCGCACACGCCCGCTAGCTGGGCACAGTCCGACACAGTTCTGCTTTACAAAAAAGATGACACCACCAATATCGCCAACTACCGCCCAATCGCTGTCGCCAACACCTTGTACAAGCTGTGGACCAGCCTGATCACCTGCTCCATCGTCGATTTCGCCCCACTGGCAGCCATATTCAGTGTCGCCCAGGAAGGGTTCCTTGGGGGCAAAAACACGGAGAGGCAGACGCAAGATCTACCCCACGTGATTGAGGACACCGCGCTCACGTCAAGAGACCTGTACGTAGCGTACATCGACTTCTCCTCGGCCTTCCACACCATAGACCACGACCGGCTCCTATGGATTATGTACGACCTGGGCCTCCCACTGGACTTAATCGAAGTTGTGCGCAACCTATACAACCCGCATCCGTACAGAACATGGCCGGACAGACCCAATACACATACAGCGCGGCACAGTGCAAGGGGACACCCTGTCGCCTCTGCTCTTCATCATCTTCCTCGAACCGCTACTTCGCTGGCTGCACGTGGGCCGAAGAGGCTACACATACGGCTGCCTCACACAGGAGCAGAACGACGAGCACCACTTTGGCTCTGCTGCGTACGCTGACGACCTGGCGGTAGCCGCAAGCAGGCTTGAAAACCTGCAGTGCCACGTGGAAAAGATAGGACGCTACGCTGAATGGGCCGGCCTAGTTGTTAACACAAAGAAGTGTGCGGTAACAGGGGCACTCTACCGCACAGGCGGAAGCTGCAAAACATGGGGCGGACCCTTGGGCCCCGTGGGAGTCGAACGCCGCCTAAAAGACCAGATCGCCGCCTCCGAGGCGGCAAAGGCCGCCAAATCCTACCTGCCGTACATTGCCGCCTGAGCCGCTGCTGCTGCTAGCTCGCCTCACAGCAGCTCGAAAGCCAGGGTAGTGCAGCCAGTAGGTGGACTTGAAAAGGCACAGAGCAGGCCTGGGTGGGGCGCAGGCACAGGGTGGAAGGCAAGTTCTACCATTGGTGTTGTAAGATGTGGTGAGGGGAGGTACAACTGCACAGATCAGAGCAAAGTTCAGAGGACTAGACCCTTGTCTAGACTGCATGTGCGGTTACTAGGAATCTTCTACCTTTGGTGTGGTGAGTGTGGCTATATTCAGGCATGCAGGTGTGCACAAGCACAACCCCATCCCCATTCCCACCACCACCACCACACATGACTGCACCCCTTCACATCCTAGCACCCCACATGGACATCTGCAGTCTGCCCCAACCCTGACACCTGACGGGTGGCGCTGGGGTGCCAGCACAGTGCAAGTGTTGATTGTGCACCCTTGGTCCACAGCCCAGGCACAAAAGCGGAATACAGCAGCCACATGAATACAGGTGAGCCTGATTGCTGCCCACACGCTGCACAGCCCCTCACATAGAGCGCAACGGCGCTGCATCATGACGGACGGTGATACGGCGTAACGCGTCAACGCTGCCACGCTCTGCTATGTGACCATACAATGACGGTACCCCGTCGGCCAGGAGCACAAATGGCCAAGGCACCTTGTCCAAATTACTCGGCCATTTGTGTGATGAAGGTACCTTGTCCAAATTACTCCATCTTCTTGTGCGCCGGAACAGAGCTACCATGCGGCGGATAGCCGAGGAGCATGCGCACAAAAATCAGCGTTTCCATAGGGGGGCCTGCAAGCGCACACGCAACGCGCATAAGGAATTATCCCAGCGTAAGCAAGGTGCTCGCTGACTGGACTCACCCCGCCCCCGGGCTTCCCTGTCATACGCCCGCCAGAATGCAACCTGCTTATCCATCCACGTAATCTGTCCATATTCCTGCTTGTCGTTGGGGTCCGCTTCTTTGGACATCCTAGCGTGTGAGCAAACTGAGGTCGACTGTGAAGACACCTAGCACGTTGCTGTAGGGCGCACTTTATGCTTCCGATACATAGGTTTGGCGCTGGGGCACCACACACCCACCCTGGAGTCAAGTAGTCAGTTAGTCCCCGCCCGGCACCTTGGGCACAAAGTCTCTGGGCACAAAGTCGGGGTTACTGTGGCTCCGGCGCAAAGTAGTATACATTTGTTATGTTATGCCTTTATGTCTCACTGTTATACTATGCCGCAATGTACGCCAGGTCCCACGGTGCTGTGTCGATACTAAATGATCGCTAAACGCAGGCGCAGGCGCATGGATCCTAGTGCTCAGGAAGAATGTTATTCGTTTCCAGCGTATCAACCCTAGCGTATTTGGAACCTCACAGGGCGCTGGTGTGAGGCCTGGCGGTCTGCAAGCCCTGACACGCGACTCAGCTGTCGGGCACCGGGAGCCCCGCGAGACAAGCAGACGTCTTCTATCACACAAATGTCGAGCCCCCGCCCCACCCACACCCACCGGCCCCCGCCACCTCCTGGTCACTACCCTGAACACACGCGGTGGCATCCTTGCACACCGGGAAGACGTTGCCGCCTACATCACCGAACATAATCCCGACGTGGCTGTTATTACAGAAACAAAATACGACAACACCCGCCCGGCCCAGCGCAACCTAGTCCGCAGCACGCTGTCAGGATACCACCTGCGCGCCAGCACGCACCCGGGCAAGGATGGCACACACCGCCGCGCGGGTGTCCTCATTGCCGTCGCCCCCCGGGTCAGCCCGGCCCACATCCAGATCGTTAACACCCCTGTCAGCCTACAAGGCCACGTCAGCCATGTCACCCTCCACCCCCCAGGCAGCATCCCCACACACATTGTGGGGGTGTACTGCCCCTCAGACAACAACACCGACGCGAACGAGCCCAGCACCACCTCCGACCCTGACAGCGCCACTGTCCGCAGCCGCATCTACGAGTACTGCAAACGCGTACTTGCCCAGGCTGACGGCAACGAGGGTACCCCAACCGCCAACGTCATCGTGGCCGGGGACTTCAACGCTGCCAGCTGCACCTCGGATCGCAGCACCCAACAACTAAACACGACTACTGACCCGGCACACATTGCCTTCCTACGTGCCACGCGCCTGTGTGCAGCCGCTACCCCTGAGCACCGCTGGCATACCTACTTCCAAACCCCTCAAGACACCCCGGACTCGCACACCCACACAAGCCGCATCGACGATATCCTTGTCAGCACGGCCACCCACACACGCCTGCATGACTACCTCACCCTAATCGGCCCGGCGGCGGCCGCACACGAAGCACCCTACGAGACCGTCAACCGCGTTGGGCCCTCTATGGACCACCGTGGACTCTCCGTTCGCCTTCCGTTGGCAGGCCTCCGCCTCCTACCCACCCCGCACGCTGAGCCCGAACCCGACCCCACCGAAGACCGCCGCTGGCGGGAAGTCGTACTCCCCATCCCCGCAAACACCCTGAAGGCTGCGTCTGAGGCCATCCGCAAGACCCTCGCGCCGCAGGTGGCCCTCCTGTCGCTTGACCAACGGCCCTATGCAGACATAATACACCAGGCCGTACGGGAGCTGCCCCAGCTACACGGCACCCCCGCCTGCCACACCCGCATGCAGACCCTGCGCACCCAACTTGCGGACATAGACGTTAGTGCTTACGGAGACAAACTCCTTGACCTCTTGCAACAAGCCTTCAACATTCTCCTCACGTTCTGTACCCGCAAACCCCTGAACACCGGCCGCCGACACACACCCCGCACCAAGAGCAAGCGCCTGGCCCGTGAACGCCGCCGCCTTCTTGACCTGGAGGGCGAGCTTGACTCCCTGAAACAAAGAATGGCTGCCCTGCGTACCGGTACCCCGCAGACCCCAACCGCGCCCCCTGAGCCCCCAGCGCCAGCAGGAGTGCCCCGCACCACCCCAACCCCACGCCACCCCAGCCCCCCCCCGACCACACCCCCGCACCCAACCCCAATGCCGCGTGCTGTCCCGCCCCAAGCCACACCACCGCCCCCCATCACCTCCCCCGTCACCCCTCCTGCTCACACCCCACCACTTCCGCCCAACCCCACCGACACACTCGACGACTTGCTCGCCCAGCGCGCTGCCACACTGGCTACCTACCGTACCCTGAAAAAAGAACACCGCGCCAACCTCAAAGCCCACCGCAAAACACAGCAAAAGGCCTCCGCACGCCGCTTCCAGCGCATGCTCGCCAAACAACCTAAACGCGGGCACAAAGCCATCTTTGCACCTGACACCCCCGCCCAGACACTGCAGGCGGTCCTACACCCGGCAACCAACCAAGTTGTCCATACCACGGACGATATCAACTCCGCCCTCCACCACTACTTTCAACGACTGAATACCGCGACAATTTAGCGCCGACGCCTCTACGCCCTGAGGACACCCTCGCCCAATTACCCCATGACATCCCCGCTGCCCCCCGACCTCGGCACTGCACGCCCGGCGACCCGACCACTACGAGCTCCTCAGCACTGCTGCACAAACAACCACTTTCGGCTGCCTCCACAAACTGGCGCTGGCAAGGCGCCCGCCCCGACGCCTACCCAACGAACTGCTGAAAACCCTGCCCCACACCCTCCGCCGACCCCTGCACCAGCTGCTCCTCCTCATGCACGCCAAAGGGGAAACACCTGCCACGTGGACTACCTCCAAAACGGTACTCATACCCAAACCAGGCGTGGCCGACCCGACGCTTATAAAGAACTGGCCCCATCGCACTTTCGCCAACACCATTTACAAGCTTTGGACCAGCATGCTCACCACCTGCCTCGCCAACTTCAACGCCCGACACAACCTCATATCGGATGCAAGGCGGCTTCCAGAGGTTTCTAAACACGAGAGGCAGTTCCAACTGCTTACCAGAGCGTGTGAGGATGCCTCAACCACCGCAACATATATGTTCTCTACGTTGACTTCTCTTCTGCCTTCAACACAATTGACCACGACGGCTGCTCCGCCTCATGTACGACCAGGGAGTGCCAGATGACGCCGCACGCATTGTCAGCGACCTCTACAGCCAGGCTAACACCCACATCAGTACCGCGACACGGCCGCAGCCGACATTCCCATCCGGCGTGGCACCATCCAAGGCGATACGTTGTCCCCTGCACTATTCAACCTCTTCATTAACCCCCTACTGCGCTGGCTCCAAGCTGGGGGAAGAGGCTACCGCTTTGGCTGCCTCACTGACTCCGAAAACGATCAGCACAACCTCTCATCCGCGGCCTATGCCGACGACCTTGCCATTGTCACCAGCCGGCTTGACGACTTGCAAGTGCAAGCACGCAAACTGGCCCTCTTCGCTGACTGGGCTGGCCTACAGGTGAACCACGCCAAGTGCGTGGTTACGGGCCTGCTGCACCACACTCACCCTCAGGCAAACGCCTGCAGCCCCAACACAGTGCACCTTGCTACCCTGCAACAGCAGCTCCAGGGCGCCATCCGCTGGCGCACCCCGTACCATACGAGCCCCCCACGCACGCGTTCAAGTACCTGGGTGTCCACATCCCCTTGACGCTCAACTGGGGTGCACACGTTGCTGCCATGCTCGACAAAATCCGCACAAAAGGGGCTGCCCTCATCGCCTCCCCGCACCCCGACCAAAAGCTGCGTGTACTGGACAGGGTGATCATCCCGCGGTGGCATATTCCATGGCCGCTGCCCCATACAGTCGAGAGCGATATCCGGCTCCTAGATGCGCAGTTGCCGCATTGCAAAACGGTGCTACTCACTCCCCGCTTACTTCCCAAACCGTCTGGTCCATGCTAGCGCCCGCAGTTTGGCCTTGGGCTCCGTCCCTCCTCCGACCTTACCCGCCAATGCCAGCGCCGCCCTAGTCCAATCCCTCAATGACACTGGCCGTCTGGGCCACGTCACTGGCTGTGCTACAGCAGCAGTACTACCATGCTGCGCACCTGAAACCGCACACAATGAGAGGCGAATTCAACAGCTACTCCACCTTGCGCCTTCTCACCCTCCTAGCTGACCACAAACTCACTATCACCAACCGGGCGCCCCTACACGCCCCAGTGAACCACCTAACACACATCCTCAAGACACACTGCCCACCAGCACCACCGGCCCAGCGCACGTTGCTCAACTGCCTCCTCACCCTCTCGAACTGGGCCTCAACCTAGGCAACCTCCGGAGCCCTCCAACCCCGATTACCTGATCGACACCACGCGCTCCGTCGCACGCGACACGTTGACGGCATACCCATCCAAGACTCCCACCTCCGTGCCCTTAACCGCCTCTGCCTCACCCTCAACCCGGTCACCTCCCGGCGCGCAGCACACAGCACCGCTAGCCCAGGGCCAAGCAGACTGCCCTCTGACATCTCCCTCAGCTTGCTGGCCGGGCCCCGCCTCAGCCCCTTTGCGGCCAGACCAACCTCCCACTCCCACGCCGCCCCACGCATGCCGCAACACTGGCCCCCAGCCCCACAGCCCAGCCCGCGGCCCGCCCCACCCTTGCCCCTACTCCAGCGAGCCCGGGCCGCCCCACCACCGACCCCGGCCCAGCACCCGCCCCGCCCGCACCCGACGTGTGGCTCACCCCCGACGGCCCCTTCGCCGCCGCGCGGCAGAAGCCGCCCGGCCTGCCCCCACCCACCACTGGCGAACACACCTCGGATGTTCTAGCCTCCGACGACGACACCCCCAGCAGCCTCACGGCCCTTGCCTCCCTGCGCGGGCCCCGGGCCAACCCCCCCGAAGCCCCGGTCGCACCCCCAGCCCGCGTGCATGCTCCCAAACGTGCCAAGGCCACCCACCCGACACCTGCACTGCACACCAAACCCCGCAAGAAACGCAGCGCCCCCCGGCGCAACGCCGACCAGCAATGGGCCGCAACAAACACCAATACTGAGCTCCCCGCCACTAGTGCTAGCTACGCCCGCGGCCTGCCCTGGCAGGCGCTGGCCACCGCCGACGGGCCACATCCACTGCAAGCGCAGGACCTGGAGCACGACCCCACAGCTCGGCACAACGCCATGCTGTCCGAGGCCTTTCTCACGAAACTTATGGCGGAGGTCCGCCCACTCGGGCGCATTGCCAACCCTGGTGGACACTACCCCCGCCCGACGGGATATACAGCCCCTGCACACCCGGGGGCCCGCCGCCCCACCCACGACTGGCGCCTCGCGCCTGGCAGCTGGGCACAGGCCAGCTCCCATTTACCGGTGCAAAAATGAAACGCTACCTGGACATCATCCGTGCACACCTCTATGCAGACATGGATATCGTCACTAGCATTGAGAGCGGTCCCCACACTAAGGCAAAGGAGCGCATCTACCGCGTGCATTGGCAACCACACGTTACCCTGTCCGCCCTGGTCCCCCTCCTACAAGCGCACCTTGGCCTGACGGAGGCCCCGACTACCGTAGACACTGCGTCTCTCAGTGGACCGTTCGACACACCGATCCGGCTGTGCGTCACCACGTGGCCGGTTTCGGACTGCAAATTAGACATCCTAGAACGGGACTTCCCGGCTTTGCTCAAAGCGTACGACCCCGATCGGACCCGCCTACCAGCAGCCGCACGCGACACCCACCTGACCAACGCACAGAGGCAAGGATTCTGGGGGCCCCCGCCCAGCCCAGGCCAACCGCCCTGCCCGGCAGCAGACCAAGCGCTCCACTCGCACTGCGTATTCGACGTGCAACCCTGCAACCCCGACACAGACCTCGACCTGGCATCCTCTGATACACCCACATACCGCGCCCAGCTGGGCCTCCGACCTTCAAGGCATGACCCCGCTCCCGTACCTGATGTCTCCACGCCCATGTACGTGTACCATTCGGATGGACGGTGTGCTGGTCAACTCTCCCAATCTCGGTTCATGGCACTGAAACACCGCTTCCGTCATGCTGTTACAGCCAACCCTGACCTGCTCCACGAACACGGTCTCCCCGGCTCCTGGCAGGAGGCCTTCTTACCCGCTCTCACCCAACTGCTCACCCGCTACCAGCCAAGCCGCCACACCCACAAAAAGCTGGTCACCACCCAGAGCGAACGCCGCCTCCCACCAGGCCTACGGTGGGCCCTCTTTACCTGCTTCGGGTCGCCCGACGTCACTGACCGCCTCTCCTCACCCCTGAACACCAGCATCCACGCCTCGCACTACTACACTCCTTTCCGTGAGGACGCACTTTTCGGTGCCTCACACGACGCCTACTCCGTCCCCTTCCATGGCCTGTCCGTCGCGCACCCGGAGGACGACCCCGACAATCGGCAACTCCTTGCATGGGCGCTCTCTCTGCCGCCCTCCGCGCAACCGCCCCCACCCGCACCCGGTGCTGCCCCTAAGCCCCCGACGGTCACTCTCCTTGTAATCCCTGGCTCTCACCGAGCCTTGTATGATCCCCACATCGATTCCGAAACTGTGCACCTGGCTGCGCGCGTCATATGTCACCCCCGACCATCGCATGCAGCCCTGGGACAAGACCTATACACACCTGCTAAACCAGAGCGGTACACCATCCTGGCGGTCACTGATGCTGCCGGCCGTGACCTGTACCAATCCACCATCCACCCTGAGCTCTGTGCCCGCCTGGCCGCAGTTGATGTCCCACAGTACCACCTCGAGCTACTACCCCCCAACCCGGAACCCCCTGGCCCGCGCCCCCACGCCGCGGAAAAGCCTCCTGCTGGGCCCAACGCGCCATGCGTGACATGCACAGACGTACACCCCCAGCACCCACCCGAACGGTAGCCGCCCACGACTTCTCATGTGCCCACCTCCCCCCACGTGAACTCCTCCCACTTTACGACGCCGCTAGCCCCTACCATGCCGCCATCCCACTCCGGTTCACCACTGCGTATTCACTATATACCGACGGCAGCCGCACTGGCGACCGCCGATCGCCCAGCCTTACGCTGCCGTGTGGGACGGGCACACTGGTGCCACCCTGCACGTCGACCCCAACGGCCTCGACTATACCAACACCATCACGCGAGCAGAGCTGGCCGCTCTCCTGGCAGCCTTGGACCTGCTCATGAAACGGGAGCAACACCACGCCGACATCTTCACCGACAGCGTGGCAAGCATCCACTTGATCAAAAAGTACGCCGACTGCCCTGAGCTCCTACGTTACAGTAAGCACCGCCCTCTCCTGCACGAAATCGTCGCGCGCCTCACCACCCGCGCACACAATGGCCACAGCACGCATATTCGCAAGGTCCCAGCCCACGTGGGCATCCGGGGCAACGAGCTCGCAGACCTGGGAGCAACGGCGGTTGCCAACGGGAAAGCTGCACCGAACTATGTCTGCACGGCAGACAACGAGCCATACCGACGCCACTGGTGGGTGGCTCGCAGCGACACCCAGAGGGCCGCTTCTGACCTTAACCGCGGGGTACTCACCCTCTTGGACGAAGATACTCACGCTGGTTACAGCAATTCCACGGTGTGGACGGAGCTGATCCGAACCAAACTCCTAGCCCCCGGTGCCCTCAACCTTGACGTGAGCACGCACACCCTGCAACACTCCACCAACCACCGCCTGAAACAACGCCTTGTGGCATGTCTCACTGGTACCCTGCACTGCGCAAAAACGACCTAAGACACGGCACGGCCGCTGCGCACCATCACCGACCACGCGACGGGCAACCTGTGGCCGCCGCCCACTGTGCCACAAGGCACCTGACTGCACTGGCCACATACTGGGCGGCTGCACACACCCAACCATCAATGCGATGAAGATCGCACGGCATAACAAGGCCTGCGCGCTTGTAGCAGAAACCATTGCAAAAGGCGACGAAGGCGATGGGTTCATGATCCTAGATGCAGTGGCGTCCAACTGCCTCCCGGCCTACGCACACGGCACACGCCTGCCGAAATGGCTTCTCCCTGCCCTTGATGACGACACACGTGTCAAGCTGCGGCCGGACATCCTCTACATCCCCAGCATCAAACCACACTTGCACGACGCCAACAGCTTCGGTGAGGCCCTGCTGCAACTGACCCCCGCACAGCGGGCGCAACACCCAGTCATCCTCCTTGAGGTGGGGTATTGCTCCGACTTTGCCCACGATGAGAAGGTCACAAAGAAAGCAGCACAACACGCTGAGCTTGCCCAGCTCCTTACGGCTGAGGGCTGGCCCGTCACCTACGGAATAGCGGACGCAATCACCCTTGGTGTCTGCGGGACCGTTCCTGCCCCATTAACAACCCGCCTTACCGAACTCGGCGCCTCCCATGCCCAGGCCAAACGCTGTGCCCATGCCCTCCACAGCCACGCAGTTTACTGGATGGACCGCCTTATTAGCAAACGTCGATGGCTTCAGCGCTGCCCCAAAGATGCCAACGGGCTCCCCATCGACACCGGCGACCCTCCATGAGGAGCCACAGCCCTACTATTCTGGTGGTGGGCGCCTGGGGGACTTAGGTTCTCCTAGCCCTGCCTCCTGAATCTCACGCCAGGATGGATGTCCGGCGTCAATATTATTATATTATTATTATTATTATTATTATTACAAATGTCGACAAGTCCTACTGCCCAGGAGGTCTTAAGCCCCATAGCCCCATAGTTCCCCAGCCCCGAAAGCATTCTACACCAGTTGAACCAGTATAAACAATACGAGCTTGTCTTCTCAACTCCGCGGCTTCAGCTCTACTGCAGGGGCGGCCCACAACGCAACGTCCTTGGCTCTGCTGCCGTGGTGGAAACCCTTGAGCCTTCACCTTGTACAGGGGTGATTCAAGTTGCGGAAGGTCATGTGACCCTCATCATGCAGGTCTATTGGTGAAGTTTTTAATAATGATTATTATGATCAAGATGAAAGGGCTGCCCACAACACAGATCTCCCAAGACCCTCTCTGTTCGGCGGCCTCCTCGCCCCAGGCTCTACACGTGCCCACGCTACCGCACTGTCCTCCACCCGCATCCTTCCAGTTCACAAGCTTCTGACCTCATTCCCGGCACCTCCCGCTACTGCCGCCGCGCTGGGAACCTTACCCTACCCCTGCTCCAACCGCTTCCATCCTCCCCGTCCCCAGCGCCACCTGCACGAAGCCCTAGCCCATGCAACACCAGCCCTGTCCTGTCGATGTGTCCTTTAGTGACCACATGCAACGCTGGGCCATCATGTCCTGCCGTGTCCACGTGTCGTGCACGTGCCCCATACGGTGTCCGAGCCCTCTCACCCCTGCCTCAGTGCCGCCCCAAGCACCTCCGCTGCCGCAATGTCCGCTACCCGCCTGCCCGCGGACCCGGCTCCTCCCGCCAGCGGGCTCCTCCCCTGCTCTGCTGCCCCCGCCCCTGGCCCCTCCCTCCCGGCTGTTGCCCCTGCCCCCATGGCCACCCGCACAAAGCCCCAGCCCATGACGCCTGCGGCGCGATGCTCCTCGTTTCCATCACCCACCGCCACGTAGGCAGCCTGCGGGCCGGAAGCAATAGCACGAGGGCACATATGCTTTGTGGAAGGTCGGTTGCTGTCAGTTTCGTGAGCACCTGGTCAATGTCGCTGGCTACTGCCACGAACGGCGCATGTGCACCAAGCAGGTAGGCACAAGCGTGTGTACCAAGGAGTAGCACCATGCAGCCAGTGGGACTGAAGTTTATGTTGAGCCTGAGAAACATACGAAAACTCTTAGGTGGGCGGTCACTCCCCACGTTCCCCGTCCAACCTGCGACCCACAGGCTGACCATTTCCGGTTCCGACCCTTTGCCGCTCTGCGGTTACCCCACTTGCGGCCGCGACCGCACCTGCGGCCAAGCACTAAGGCGGACGGCCAGTCCCCACGTTCCCCAACCCACCTGCGGTCCAAAGCGCTGCGCCACCCGGCGAAACACATCCAGCTTGGAGCGCCCGGACGCGCTGTACACATCCTGTTGAAAAGGGGGATCACCACCGGACACAACGCTTAGCGGCGACGCAAAACGCTACACAACAGCAGTACGGGTCGGCAATGAGCATGTACAAACATGAGGGAGTCAAGCCGTACGTAGCCATAGGAGCAGGTAAAGACCCCCAGGGAAGGATCTCCACATCGCACCTCCAAGGCGTGTTGGCGCTACGAATCAGGGGCCAAATCGCACCATAGCTGCGGCACCTGTGATCAGTGTTTTTTTTCAAATCACCACACCTCCGAACCATTCTCAAATCCGGAATGCTTCCGCCCGTCAGGGCCACTTCCATTCCGGGGGGGTGCGGGGGGTCTCCCGGCAATATGGCAATATGGGCATCAAAAACACCATTGTCCATGAGGAAAAGGATGCATGTTGTTGCAGCACGCTCTGATAGCTGCACGTGCCCTCAGTGCTTCAAGTGGCGTCCTTCCTGTGCGCCGTGGCCGGTTACTGACAGCTGGTTGAAGCCCGCTTTGACATTGTGGACCTCTGTGCCCACCACTGCAGTCAAATATGCGCACTTTGCACGACTCATTCAAGCCGTAGGCCTGTAGCTTGTGGCGTTGTGGGGCCTTCGGCCCCTCGGGGGCCTGCGGCCTCCGGAATGGAGTATGGCCCCTTCGGACCCATCTATTCCGGGCATTTTGGGCCTCGTTTTCAAAGCATTCCGGAAATCGGATTGCATTCCGGAAAAAAAACACTGCCGGTGATGTGTAGTGACACAGCGCCGCGGTCCCAAAGCGCGGCTCCAGCGCCAACCCTTCGGCGCAGCCACGTGAGCCTTAAGCCCTCGCCCAAGCCCCAGCACCCAAACCCAGCTCTACCCACCTCAATGTCGAAGTGCACGTCCAGCCCCCACAGCAGCAGCTTGCCCAGCGTCGCCACAAGGTGCCCCGCAGACACCAACACGTGCTGCACACGCACCCCCTGCTCCTGCTGCTGCGCCGCGTGCCCTCCTCCCGCTTCAGCACCGGCCGCCGCCGCGACCTCCTCCAGCAGTCTCCGCCCCGCCGCCACCCAGCCGCCCGTCAGCCCCTCCGCCTCCGCCATCAGCGCCGCCAGCGTGCCGTACGGCCCCTCACCCAGCAGCCCCTGGAGCGCTCCGGAGCCGTTGCCGTACACCGTCGCGATGCGCTCCAGGAGGCCGGGGGGCAGCGGGGGCGCGGCGCTTCCGCCGCCGCTGGGCGCGGCTCCTTTGGCCAGTGGCCCATCTGCTGCTGCTACTGAGGGGCGGGAGGAGCAGGAGCCTGCTCCCACCAGTGTGCGGAGCTCCGTCACGTCCACGGGGTCCATGGAGTCGAGCTGGGGGATGGGAGGTGATGCAAGCAATGCATAAACGGGCCGTGGGTTACGGATACTGGGGGGTACGCGTAGAACGCCAGGAAAACCTTGTAAGTCAAGGTGTCAGGGAAGCATGGAAATGCTGGTGCCTGTAGTAGAGCTGGGGATGGGAGGTGGTTACGCAACCGCTTCGTCAAAGGGCCGTTACAGCGCGCCGACGCAGGTGATGATGCAAACGGGATGCAAAGCAGGTTGCCGAAGTGACAGCGCCAGCAGCGCGCCCGCAGCTAGCTAGCAAAGGCCTACACGCATGGCAGCACCCGCTGTTGTAAGAAGGCACCTTAGCGTATGCTCTAAGACGGTGCCGACCCGGCCAAGTATGGCCAGACAGTCAGGCTAGAACTGTCCCCATGTTGCTGGCAGCCGGCCAGTTAGAACGAACCCACGTGCCTCGCGGCGTACGGCGGGCGTCCATGCCCACGCGCTCGGCACGTGTCACAGGTTCTAGTGACTGCTTCTAGAACTAGCCTCAGGACATCCAGCGATGCCATACACAATTATCAATACAACGATATATAAGTATATCGTCTCCAACACCCGCAGCTAGCTAGCAAAGGCCTACACGCATGGCAGTGCCCGCAGCTAGCTAGCAAAGGCCTACATGCATGGCACGCGCTGCAGCTTTGGCAACATAGCGTCGATGCCACCAGGTGCAAAGCGCTGTGCCACGTTACCCCACTTGGTGCCCTACTGCTCTCAGCTCACCAGGTTGAACCCCAAATGGGCGTCGCAAAAGTCGAAGACGATATCCGCCATGCGCTGCCCCATGGCCAGGGCCCTGGCCGCCAACAGCTCGCCGCCTTCGCTCCCCGCACCAGCCCCTGCCCCTGCCCATGCCGCACCGCCCAATGCTGGCGCTGACAAGCCGCCTTCTCCTTCCGCTGCTGCTGCCGTGGCCGCTGCTGCCGCCGCGCCCATCGCCTTGGCGAACGCCCCACTCAGCAGCGAGTTGAACACAATCAGGGTTTCATCAAGGTCCCACACCACCACCACCGTCTGTGCACAAGGCTGACCCGCGCCGTTTGTAGGTGCATGTGCAGATGAGGGCAACATGTCCGCCGCCCCACCGGCCTCCACCCCTGGTCCGCCTGGCTGCTCTCCAGCCGCCTGGCTCTCCCTTGCCCCAATTCCATCCGCCACATGGCCGCCCCCGGGGGCATTTGATACTCCGCCGCCGGCGCAGCCTCCACTGCCGCTGCACACGTCCTCCAGCGCAGATCGGCAATCGTGTGGGTGCTGCTGGTCTGCCTGACCGTGCAGTGTGGCACGAGGCGAAGCAGATGGACCTGCGGACGGACGTGAGCCACATGCGGGGTCCTGCACTGATGACGGCGCCGCGCCATGTACGCCAACTCCTGGCTCTTTGTCAACGTCAGCTGTAGGATCGTAGTCAGCACCTGAATTCGCGGACCCGTGGTCCACGTTACCGCCACCGCCACCACCGCCGACGCCGACGCCACCGCTGCCCAGGGCTGCGGCGGATTGCGCGTGCGGGGGTGGGTGCCCCGCGTAGTGGGTGCTGTGTATTAGCATGTGCTGGTGCTGGTGCTGGTGTTGCTGGTACAGGTACTGCTGCTGCTGAGGGTTGGTGTGCCAGGTGGTCACGCCGCCGGTAATGCAGAAGCTGCCGGGGGCACTACAGCTGTACAGGGAGGGCTGACTGCTGTGCGTGGGTGTTGGTGCAGTAGTGGTGCTGTGAGCGTGGTAGGATTGCCACGTGTAGGCCTGGCCGTGCTGCTGTTCCCCCGTGGCGTAGTACACGCCCTGGGGCTGTGTGTAAACGTGAGGGTAAGGGCTGTGCTGGGAGGCGGAGTGGCTGGATGGATGCTGCATCGTGGGCGCTGAGGGGTGGTGGTGATGGTGCGGCTGGGGAGGAGCATAAGCAAGGCTCGGCTGGAAAGGGAAGGCGTCGGACGCAGCTGGGGCCCGGAGGACTGCGGCCTGCGGGGCCTGCCAGCCGGTAGATATTATGCCTTGGCTTCCTTGCTGAGTCTTTGGATCGTATGTGCTGCCGATCGGCGGAGCAGTGTGGGCTGCTGCTCCACCAGGTGCGTCGGGGCCGGTCCAAACAGCCTGCGGCTGTGCCAAACCGCATTGTTCGCTGCCCCCATGATCACTACCTACAGCTTTGAGAAACGCTGAACCTCCGTGAACCTTATGAACCCCGCCGCTGACGCCTCCTGTTGAGTCGCGCATGCCGCGCATATGCTCGCTTTGCAGCCGCTTTGTGCCCCTAATTTGACAAGCTAGGCTCTGGGTACCTAAAACTGGTTAAGGATTTGAAGAACGCCACTGGTGTCGCTGTTTGTCTTTGCCTAGAGCGTGGAAGACCGCAGCTACTGCGACCACTCACAAGGCCGAGCGGACGTGTATGGAGTAAGGCAACCGTTTACATTTTTATGGCGTAGCTCGAGTTTATGCGGCAGTGCACTTTGTCGTTGCAATCAGCATGCTGCTGATTCGGCACTGGTTTCGACACCGGCCTCCGCTACCCTGCCAAACACCTTGATTCTGCTTGTATAAGCTTGTATTGTAACCAATTATTGCAACAATATCGGTGCGCGTCGCCTGTTCTCTGGCCCCGTTTCCTGGGGAGGTCCCCGCAGCACAACCCCAGAAGCGACCGTGTACCACGACAACACTGAAATCAGATGCAATTTGGTACAGAGCAGGCCTCGTAGTCACCCTTGAGGTCTCTTGTTTGTAGGCACTTCTTCCGACCTAGACAGCTTCCATTCTCGCAGCTGAGGTAGCCTAGCAAAGATGGGCAGCGGCAGAGATAAGCGGAAGAAAGCGAAGGAACGGAAGGATGGGCCGCTTCCTGGAGCAGGTACGCGCGCAAACGTTACGGCGGCGGCACCAGAGCCGCCCCACGTGGCTTGGGGTGTTGCATACCCGGGGCCATTTCGGTGCACACGAGGGCGTGCATGGGGGGCAAGCTACAGCATATGAGAATATAAGAGGAAACAAGGTGCCAGCGGGTGGTGGGTGCATGTTGGGGCATGTTGGGGCAGTAGATGCGTGGCACAGATGTGACCTGGCCGTACGCTTTGGGACTTCCGGCCATCTGCTGGAAGCCATGCGTCTTAGGAGTGCTGTCAACTTAACAGAGGGATGGCACAATCCTAGCTCCTCGGGGCACCTGGCGGGATTCAGATTGTCTGTGCTTTACCGTACGTGCACCCCGGTGATGGTGAGGCCAAGGCGCCTGGCAGAGCAGCAGTGGCGCACATGATTGTCAGCTGCAAGGACAGTGCATGAGCCATGCGGTGCAGCAGGAACAGCAGTCACAGTTGGGTACTGCTGCGGCCCAGGCACTGGGAGGCCACCGGAAGGCACCCCGGCGCTGTGCTGCTAGCGTGCATGTCCATTACCTGTCTCGCGTGCCGCCTTCAAGTGCCGCGTTTAGAGGTGTCTGTGCTCCGACAGGGCTGCTGGCTCCGCCAGCCGCCACAAGCACATCACGGTAGCTATGTGCTGCACGTGTGGCTGGCTACCTGTCTGTCTGTTTGTGTGACCGTACTAGCCTCGAAAAGGGCGTGTTCCCCGCTGTTACCCCCTGGTGTTCAGGGCACAGGCTCGTGCTCATGAGCTTGTTGCTTTGTCGCACGTTTCGCGGACGCCCTTTTGCCGCAGGCCTTCAGAAGACAGAGAAGAAAACCGCAAAGAATGAGGCCAAGAAGGAGCGGAGGGCTGAGAAGCGGTTGGCTGGTGAGTGTGCAAGTCGCTGATGGGCCTGGTGCGCACAGTGGACGCTGGGGCCGGATGCACAAATTGGATCAAATTGGTTCTCTGGGCCAAATCGGAATGGTGCACAAGCCCACCGGTCCGCCGGTTTTCATGCACCCTTACCTCACATGTCGTTCCATGAAGAAACGCTCCTTCGAGCTCGCTGTGCGGGGCGCAACACCGGTCGCCAGACGTGCATACCGGCAAGTCCACACACCACGACCTGCAGGCTCAAATTGCATGCATCGCAGCCGCTGCACCACGGTCTGCAGGCGATGGCGGATGGGGACGACATCGATGCGGTGCTGATGCTTGTTACCCTAACCGACGGCCGGTTGCTACGTACGGCAAGCACGGACGCGTACGGCACAGCGATTGATGGTTCACGTGCTGATGAGCACGACGCCCTGCAGGCGACGAGAACGACATTGATGCGCTGCTAATATACTATTTTTGTATTATTGATTTGCTTTATCTTGTTTTTTTAATTTTCCTGCACCACGGCCTGCAGGCGATGAGGACGATATCGATGCGCTGCTGATGCGCATGGCTCTGGAGGAGAAGCAGAAGAAGGGCAGCGTGGAGGTGCTGGACAACGTGGACCCGCCCGGCCCGCGGGTCAGCGCCTCCTTCGTGCCGTACGTCACGCCGGTGGGTGCCGTACATGCCGTACGACATGTACGGAACCGGCCACCGGCAGCGGGCGACCGGCGGGCTTCGGGTGGATAGCACATGAGGGCGCTTCGGTGTACCCAGAGGAATACGTACCAGTCTAATACCCAAGCGTGGAGGTGTTGAAGGGAACCTGGTCTTGGTGGAGGAGTTGAGCCAGAGGAATGTACGTCCCTTGCGAATGATGTGCAAACTGGCATGGGGTACTTACGGCTGCAACATTACCTGTATGACCAGGGGCCAACAGAACTGTCCCCAAAGGCAGGGACGCGGATGGCGTAGCAGGAACCGAGCACGCCAACCAGTCAGTGTTGTGTGGTGCGACTCATTCGTACAGTGCTGCCCTGCCTTCCGTGCTCGCCCTGCAGCGCGGCAGCAGCATCTTTTTGTTCGGTGGCGAGTTCGTGGACGTGCAGACCGACAAGGTGCACGTGTACAAGGACCTGTACAGGTGGGCGGCTTGCCTTGGCAGCTGTAAGCACGTTTGGTTAAGGATGCGGTTGACGGGAGGGGTGCGCTGGAGCTCTGCTTGTACTTGGCTCCATGTGAGCTGCACAGACCGCACTGCCAGATGGTAATGCGCAGTGTGGACCGAGTCACCAGGCTGCAGTGTAGGGCTGTGTGGCTGTGTGCACTCATGTGCTGATCAGGGTGTTAGGTCAGGCCCTGGCGCCGTGCCCACACAATTTAAAGTCTACTTCCCGCATTCGTGGCGCCCTTGAGCAGTAAACCCATTGTCATGACTCTTCCTTGTTCGTGTCTCGCTCGCAGGTTCGACTGCGAAAAGCGGCGCTGGTCGCGGATTGTCGCCCCCAACGGACCCCCGCCGCGGTCAGCCCACCAGGTGCGCCATCCTCTTTAGAGGTCATCCCAGTCTTACGGAGGACCTGCCAGTGGCACACCGGTACAGCGTTGAGTTCCTGGCAAATCGTGTTGTGCATCATTCGGTTAGGCACCCGCCAGCTGGGCAAACGAACAATGATGGATTTGGGTTCTGCAGCCTGACACGTGCGTGTCTGTTTCACCACGTGGTACCGTATGCGCAAGGTGCCATCGCGATGGGCGCGTCACATGCACATTTGCGTGATACTGCCCGTTGTGGTCCACTACCACCACCACCAGTACCACGATCACACACCGCCGCTTCATCGGCTGCCTGTTGTCCGCACCCCACAGGCGGTCGTCCACAAGAACACGCTTCTGGTGTTCGGCGGCGAGTTCACTTCCCCCAACCAGGAGAAGTTCCACCACTACAAGGTACGGCACAGCACGGCACGGCACCTGGCAGAGCCGAGTTGCCATTGCACGGCTGCGCACCGCGTGCGCCCTTCACAGTCGTCTGTGTTGCGGTCAGGGGCGGTGGAGTTGCCAATCCCATCCTACGCTTGGCTGGGTCCAGGGTCCGCACCGCTGCTCTCCCTTATCCGGTCAACGCAATCACCCCCAGGCCGACACAGCCAGCTTTCTTATTCAGCTAAGTATATGTACCAGTCTAATACCAAAGCCGTGACGATGTTGAGCGGAACCTGTTGATGTATAGAGAGAGATGTCGACACCGCCCGACCTTACAGAGTGTAGACTTTGCACTATGGGATGCACCGCCTTAGCTTACTGCACTGCGGTAGCCCCAACTTAGCTTAGGGTACAGTCTCTGTATTGTACGTGTCCTGTGTCTTAGTGTCTATGCACCAGAGTTAGGGTATAAGCAAAGAGCCCGAGTGCCGTACGCGTGGGGATGACCGAACCCCAGCAGCACTGTACATCAACAGAACCTGGTTTTGGCGGAGGGGTAGACATGTCGACCGTCGATTCCAGCGGCAAAGCAGAACACAGCTCGTGCGAGTACGCCCACCCGCTCACCTGAGTAGTACTCACCTTCAGTGTCCCATTGGTATAAAGCTGAGGGCTGATGAGCCCGGCCCGGCGGCTCGAAAATGCGCCTATGAGCGTGCCTAGCAAAAACTAAGCTAAGTATATCACCGTTGCAGCGCGGGTGCCCGCGACCTCCACAGCCGATCTGCACCCGGACACCTGCTTGCCGCACCCTGTCAACCTGCTGGTATCCCTGCCCGTATCCCTGCTTGCTTGTAACTACTTAAGGCATATTTTGCCTACTTCCCGCACCGCATCCACAACAGTACCCCCAGGCCGCATGCCGGGTGACCACACGCTGTGATTACGCCATCCGCATCTTGAATTTGGTTGCTCACATACTGGACAAGGCTCTGCGGCGGCTGGTCGTGGAATAAACATGCACAGCTGCAGGCCGCATTCCCCAAAGCGCACTGAACAGTAGCTGAATTTGTTCATTCATTGCATATCGATCGATATGGAACCCGTTTCTCAGGACCTGTGGCGGCTGGACCTGACCACGTGGGAGTGGGACCAGCTGCCCGCCAAGGGAGGTCCCTCGGCGCGCTCGGGGCACCGCATGGCGCTACAGCCGCTCAAGAACCGCGTGCTGCTGTTCGGGGGCTTCTACGACACCGGCCGCGACGTCAAGTGAGCTAAAATATGCAATGTGCAGCTGTCATCAAACGTCTTAACGCTCTCAGGGAAGGGTGCCTGGGCTGCTCGATGGTTCCTACGACACCGGCCGCGACGAGAGTGGGTGCACGCACCAATGCAATGAAATGGAGCGTGGATGGGCTAGCGGGCATCTGTTGAGGGCCATCTGCGACACTGGGTGCAAGGGCAAGTGTGCATCGTCGCACGAGTGGTTTTGTGGCACGACACTAATAGGAGACCATGTAGCACATCGTTTTGCGCACCTAGCAACACCGACGCAGCTCAAAGAGTGGCGGCCGCACTCCACCTCAGGTCGTACACATTGCCGTACGCTGTCGTACACGCAGGTACTACAACGACCTGTGGGAGCTCAACCTGGAGACCATGAAGTGGACCAGCCTGGGCCCGGGGCCGGGCACCGCGTCTGCGGCGCTGGCGGCGGCGGCGGGCGGCGGCGCGGGCGGGCCGTGGCCGTCACCCCGCAGCGGGTGCGGGATGACGGTGGTGGGCGACACGCTGTGGGTATTCGGCGGCTACTCCAAGGTGAGGACGTGCAGCTGCCAACGGCAAGGCTTGGATCTAGACTGATCAAAATGCAACTGCAAACTGCAAACGGTGTCGCCCTTCACGCGTCCCCGACCTTCTTTTACGTGTGCTTTGTTACCCCGTAGCTACTGCTGTACTTCAGATAGCCTTTGGGCCTTACGGCTCTTCCGCGCTGTTACATCTGCCAAATATTATATACCATGCCCCTGCACTGCGTCCCACTACATACCCATGCGTCTCGGCTGAAGGCCAGAATGATGCATCCCGATTCCCGCAATCGCATCTCTACACACCCACGCGTCCCACTGACCCACGGGTCCTCCGCCTCCAGGACGAGAAGGATGACGACAACACGACATGCAGCACGCCCCTTTGCCACCCTGGCATGCCTACATGCACACGTGTCGCACGCCCATGCATCGCACTGACCCATGGGTCGCTCCACTACTGGTGCAGGTCAAGGACAAGAAGGACGATGACCTGCAGCACCCCCCTTGTACTACCCTGGCATGTGTGCACGCACACGTGTCGCACGCCCACGCATCGCACTGACCCACGGGTCGCTCCACCGTGCTCCACAACTTGTGCAGGCCAAGGACGAAGAGGGCGAGGACCTGGAGCACTCCCCTTGCACTACCCTGGCATGCTTACATGTGTACGTGTCACACTGACCCACGGGTCGCTCCGTCCTGCTGCGCCGCCATGCAGGCCAAGGACGAGGAGGACGAGGACCTGGAGCACGGCAAGACCATGGACGACGTGTGGGCATGCAACCTCACCACATACGCGGTGAGCAGGGCCAGGGCGGGCCGACGCGCACAGCGGCCTTCGGGAGTGGGTGACTGCCCAGACTGGTAGTGCAACCTCACCACGTACGCGATTAGCAGGGCCAGGGAGGGGTACGCGAGGGAACCGTGTACGACGTCAGGGAAGCACGGAGACGCTGGTGCCTGCACGCGAAGAGGAGGGGCGACGTGCACAGTGGCCTTTGGGAGTGCGTGACGGCTCATACGGGTAGTGCAACATCACCACATACGCGGTGAGCAGGGACTACGTAGGTCCGCCCTACTATGTCACCGCTTTGTGTTTAGCAGGATTGAATCGCATCGGTTCCTGGGGGTGGGTACCTGCAGAGAGGCGCTGTAGACCCTGTCAGCTGCGTCATACGGGTCCAGGAGGGCCAGGCCGGGCCTGCGTGCACAGAGGCCTTTGGCAGCGGCGGGCTGCCCAGACTGGTACTGCGGGCCTCGTCAGTCTGCGCTTAGGACTTCATCACGTGTGGCTTGTGCCGGCGGCGCGATCCCTGTATCTTGGTATGTATCTCAGCTGCTCTCTATGCTGCCGGGCGCTCGATACCGTTGACCCTATCACACCATGCTTTAAAGCTTTTGATGCTTGCTCGTCCACTTGATCGCTCGGTTCCTTTCCAATTTCCCTGGCCACCCGCAGTGGGAGAAGGTGAAGAAGGTCGGCATGGCCCCCGGCGCGCGAGCCTCCTTCACCCTGGCGGTTCACGCACACCCAAAGTGAGTTGCTCATCCACCGAGTTGTGCCTATCAAGGCCATTCCATGCTCCTTACACACCTGCGTTCCACTGCGTTACCGGAGAGTGGAGTGCAGGGGAGAGAGCGTTTCCGTAATGGCAGCCTGGGTGGAGCGTTGCGCTGCTGGGTTGCAGGGTTGCATAGCACCGCCCGCTGCTCCCGTCCTCTGGGTGCGCATTCAGGACCCTCCTCCAGCTTAGATGCACAAGCCCCTTTGTCATTCTTTGTCTCGTACGCCGGCAATCAATTTCTTTCAGGGCCGGCCCGCGCGCCTTTGTGTTTGGCGGCGTGTCTGACAACGAGGCCAGGGGCGGCGAGGACCTGTCCTCTGAGTTCCACAACGACCTCTACACCTTCAACTTCGAGCGGAGGTGGGTGGCGGAGGAGAGAGGAGCTGGTGCAGGTCAGTCACCATCACGTGCCTGCGTCGCTGAAAACGGCACACCGCGCTACCAGCACCGCGCATGGTATCCGTCAACTCCATATCTGCAGGTCTGTTTGTATGGCGTTGTACGGCAGGATTCAGTTGATTAGTGCTTCCGCCCTGCGTGCGCCGGTGGACGCTGGTTCTCCGACACGCGGCGGCCACGGCCAGGTGCCCTATGCAAACGCTCCAAAGCTTACGCCGGCACGTGTGTAACACTGCCAGGGTGATGTGGCTTAGCTTGATGTGCCGTGGCTTGCGGCGGATCTGCGTCGCCTGTCGTTGGTCTGTCGAGCGACCGCACACGCTGAATCGCCTTACACCTAGAGCCGCCCACGGTCCCCTACTGCAAAGCTCACGCCCAGCGTTCCCCGACTTGACGTGCCTTGAGCGCATGCGTACCTTGCTGCTCGCTGTTGTGTGCAGACGCCTCCGGCTTCATGCAACTAAGCGTTTGCACGCGTTTGCTTCCCGTGCCATGCTTGCACATTCGCCGTGCAGACGCTGGTTTGCGGCGGAACTGCGGCCGCCGCCTGGCGCCAAGAAGGACGCGGCGCAGCAGCAGGGGCAGCAACAGGGGCAACACGGCGCCGCCGCGGCAGGGGAAGGCGGCGCCGCCGGCAGCGGCGGGCCAGATGGGAAGTCCACCGCCGCCGCGCCCGCCAACGACGGCAAGGGCGTGGTGAGCCCCGAGGCGGCTGACCGGCTGGCGGCGGTGCTGCAGGACAAGAACAGCGCACTGTACCGCGCAGCCGTCAAGATCCAGGCCAGGTTGGTGCACCGGTTTCGTATATGTCTAAGAGCAAAGCTATGACGCGGTAGGACGGAACCTGGTCTTGGCGGAGGGGTATGCACCGGGTTCGTATGCATCGATGGACTACGGTGTCAGTGCAGCTTGGGCGCCGAAGTACCGGTAGCGCATGACTCTTGGCCCCAAGTTCCAGGCCAGATGGGTGTCGCGACGCCGATGCTTTTTGAGCCCAGTCTAGGACAAAGCCGCGAAGCTGTGGAGCGGAATCACGTCGTTTCCGAGGTTTCTCGCACCGTACGCAGCCGGCTGTATGACATCACACGAAAATCGCTTCGCTTGTCTCTGTGCGTTCGTGCAGCTACCGCGGCTACGTTGTCCGCAAGGCCTACCAGCTGTACAAGATCGGGGGCGTTGTGTCGGAGATCCTCTACTCGCCAGCCACCTACGGCCTGGACCTGTCCGTGCTCAACATGCCCAAGCCGAGAGCACGCATCAGCGCGCTGGTGAGTGCAGGGTGCGTACCGTACGCATTGACATGCTACACTTGAAGGTACGGGACTCTCGTGCTCATGATGCCAGGGCTCGCAGCTGGGTGGATAGGCCTTACCATGCCGCACGGTCGGCACCGCATCTCGCCGTACGCACCCGCCGCTCATGGGGCGTACCGTACCAGGTGTAGCAACTTCACACTTACTCTCCTCTCCCTCACTTTGGTACACAGGCGGCGGTCGCGGGCAGCACGCTGTGGCTGCTGGGCGGCACGGTGGAGATCGGGTCCAAGGTGGGTTGGAACTGGTTGAAGGGAGGGAGGCAAGAGGCAGGCCCTGGCAAGGAATGGGTTATCATGTTACCATGGGAGACCCCGTAGCCCGCACGATCACGCAGGAAACGCATCAAGTACTTGCGCATTGGCAGGGCACTGGCTTGGCATAATAAATGCCGGTTTACCCGTCCTTTGGGGGCATGGCTCCTGCGGTGACTGCACCCGGACGGGCACGTTTGCCAATTGTGGGCACAGCATGCAAAAGGGTCCTGCGACACGGGGAGCTCGATGGGCTGCACCACCGACACACCAGGCAGTGTAACCGCGTTGCGAGCCGCTTCACCTCGGCGCTTTGCCGCCAACATGCTACGGGCAGCAACGCCGGCCGAGAACGCCTCTGGGTGGAACGACATGGTTGGACTGTTGATGGCTGGAATTAACAATGCGCGGCCACGGCGGTGTACCTGAACCTTTGGCTTCTGCTCCTGTTTTGGCGTTCCTGTGGCGTTGCAGGAGGTAGCGCTGGACGCCATGTGGTCTGTTGGCTGTATTGCATCAACGTAATTCCGCGTTGACTCTGTTGCAGGAGATAACGCTGGATGACATGTGGAGCCTGGACCTGGTCAAACTGGACGGCTGGAACCTGGTGCGCGAGAACACGGTTGGCGAGGAGCTGCTGAAGAAGGGGGCGGGGGACGGCAGCGACAGCGAGTGGACCGAGGCGAGCGAGGGAGACCTGGAGGAGGGGTCGGAGGATGAGGAGGACGAGGAGGAGGAAAAGGCCAAGGCGAAAGACAAGAAGGGCAGCAGCAAGAAGTGAGGGCGGGACGGAGGAGGTGGGGGCGGGCAGGCGGAGGGCGCGGGCGGGTTGCGGTTGCGGGGTAACGGGTGGGTTGCAGGTAGGTGTGGGTGTTGGGGCAAGGGTTGCAAGGCATGCAAGGTGGTGGGTGGGGGATGTGGCTGGGAGACGCGCGTACCATTTCGCCGCCTGTGTGCTGGGGCAGCTGTTGCAGGCAGTCTAAGACCTTAGGTTGTTGCTTGGCGTCGCTGGGATGAGATGCGCTAGGAGGTCCCCGCTAGGAGGTCCGGGGTGCGTGGCGAGATGCCCAAAAGAGCAAAAGATGGTTGCGGAAGACTGGCAGCGGTCGTATCGGCGCATCGCATGAGCAGTGTGCCCGACGGTGCAGCGGTACGGCAAGAGCGGTCGGTAAACAGCGCGGAGCATTGATTCGCAGTCTGGAACTTGAGTGAATGGATGCACGATATGAACGTGCTGCTACTTATCCTTCTTGTTGCTTGTCCGACACAGGCCAGGACCTCAATGGAACCGTTACAATTATTAGCGCGACATTGATATTCACACCGCCGGTTATAACCCCTAGGCACCGCATTCCAGCGATTCACTTAATGCCTGCATTGCCATCAATGTTTATGCATTGTTGAATGGATCCATGTTAAGGTGCCCTGACCATGACACCGAGGCGACACAAGGTTGGCAACGCATAGAGGCATTGGCACAGTATATAATATCAAGGTAGCTGACAGTTTAGACCCTGAGCATTTGTAATGCGGAAACGTTGGCTGACCCAAGGGCCGTTGACTAACCCAAAAAGCCGCGAGCAACGGCCGTTTGGGAGCCACGGCAACTTGGCACATTCTTGTTGAAAAACTGTTTTGTTATGCCTATCCTGCACTGTTGGACAGAACGCTGCTCCGTTGTTCGTAGCGGCTTTATACCATGTACGGCAGCATGGCTGTGAAAGCGTGTGTATCTCCTCTCGTCCTGGGAATTCATCAACACAGCAGCACGCTGGGGTAAGGGGGAGCTGGTTGAGCCTCAAATAGGCGCATTCTACGGGTGAAACGCTCACCCCGCCCTGGCAAGAAGGGGTCTAGAAAGTCATTCATAGGGCCGACACCTCCGCTGCAGGACCGCCCGAGATTTTTACTTTCCTACACCTCAAAATCGGCCTTGGAGGTCGATCATCGGATTAGGCTACGCGTTTTGGCCGTTGGACCGCAATCGCAGGGCCAGACGCCCGAGGAAAAAGCTTGCCTCGATACAGCGGCTGCCCATTGGCAGCCTGCTCACGATCGGCTTTTAGCGCACTTTTTTCGGCTAACGTTCAATTGCAATCTTCTGCTAAAGCTTGCAAGCGCGGCCGTTGGGAGACCCTCGGATGGGGCTTATGCCAGCTTTACAGTTGGTGGACATCTAGCCTTCACAGCACCTGGACACAGAATATATCAGCTGTCCAGTATTCTCCTTTCATGACCAGAGCGTGCCGGCGTCCAGCACTCGCGGAGGAGAGGCCCCTGTTGCGTTCTCGCCACGCTCAGAGGAGCCTCGACGCGACCGTCTTAACTTCGCGGCTCCAACTGTCACCGACAACTGATCGGAAGCCAGCCTCATGGTGGCTTCCGGTGTTCAGCTACACATGGATACTGGCAATCCTGCTGACAGTTAGCTCTGGTGCCCATGCGACACGCAATCTGCAGCAGCAGCAGCAGCCGGGCGGCGGAGCTCCGGCTCCAGCCCCTGGCGTGGTGTATGCGGGTAAGTTCAGGGTGCGTGGGACTGTGGGGACTGGGCAGTTGCCTGCAGATGGTGATATGGTCGAGGGCGTGGTGGCAGCCGCCACAGCCTGCAGTGTATGGTTGCCGGGCCAACGAGGACAGGGCGAGTCATACAAATCTGCCAAAGCTATCGGTTTCGGAGGCCCTCACCACCTTGCGTGGTGTACAAGGGACGCATGTGTTGCAGCATTATGCACCGGCTCCCTCCCACACTCCCTACGGCGCTCATGACATGGCGCCCGTGTAACACGAGATCATGCGTGGCCGTGTGCCTACCCCTTCCGCAGCGACCTCCCTGGAGTTCATTCAGGCGCTGTACGCCGCCCCACGCCTCAACACAACGGAGATTCGGTTGCAGGTGAGGCGGGCGCTGCTGCCAAATGCGGTGCTGCCGATAGCCTCTGTCCAGCCGGGCATCCCCGCGTTTCCAGTGGAGGTCACAGCACTTCCCTCTGCGTGTCACTGCACTTCTCGGTTTGCGCCACGGCCACGTGACTAGGCCACGGCAACAGCGGGCCCTCTGTGCTTGAGCGCGGGCTGTATCGCTGCTCTCCAGAGGCGGTGGTTGTGGAACAAAATCCCGACCAGGAGGGGTCCCCCGTAGGGCGTTGGTCCCTCCTGTCCCTGGCTCCTTTCGTGTAACTGGCTGCTTTCCTATCCCGGGCCCCTTTCCATGCCCGGCATCCAATCTCACGCCACGCCCCACTGTACCGTTCCACAGGCCGATATCGTCATCAACCGTACCGAGGTGAATGACGTGTCCGCCGCCGATCCCGACGCCCGCCCCGCCGTGGCGGGCGGGCCTCCTGCCGTACAGCTTGTACGGAACCTGACGGTGGTGGGCGCCGCGGAGGGCAGCGTTACGCTGTTGGATTGGAACTTCCTAACCGCCGGGGTCATGGTGCGGCGTGGGGTCACCCTCACCTTCTCCAGGGTCGAGTTGTTCAAGGTCAGTTGCTACAACTGCATAGCGACGTACGCATGTTGCATACGTCATCATGCTTACTCGTAAGCTCTGGGGTGCACTGCCGCTGGCCGCCAGTTGCCGCAGTGGCAGCAACAGACCTGGCCGCCTGAAGCCCTTGATCAACACCTTATGACATGTACTTTCGTCCAAGCGTGCCCAATGCCTCCGCATCGCCGAACTGTGGTACCCATGTCGTACTGTACGGCAGGCCCTCAACCGCCCGGGGCAGTACCTCGACTTTATGGCGCGTTCCGATGGCGGGATCGTAGTGCTGAACTCTGGCTCCATCAACTACCGACCCGTCTGCTTCCCGTTCGATATAGCGGTGGCGCAGCTGCTGTCTCTGCCGGGGCCCACGCAGCTGCCTGTCGGGCGGGTAAGCCGGGGGGCCCCTGATCCTTACGAGTGAAGTGACCCATGGGTCGTGATGGTGTGCAGTGGCGCAGCTGCCGTCTCTGCAACAGCCCGCGCAGGTGCCCCGCGGGCCGGTTAGCATGGAAGTGCCGTTTTACATCGGGTCAGTGCTCCATGTTGGTGTATCCCTGTGCCTCGTTCGTACAGGGCTAGGCCTTCTGTGCGCTGTCCAGCAGCTGTTTCTGCACAGGCGCCGGGGCCAGCCAGCCAGGACGCACCCCTGAGCGTTCGTGGCGTGCCCCCTGCATGACCTGTGCCCGCAACTACCACAAGGGTCGCGCCATTGGGCCACCATGCCGTGTCGTAGCTCACGCGCACAGCGTCGCAATCATCTCCTCTGCATGCACCTGAGCCTGCGCCGGAGCCGGACCCGGAGCCAGGTGCTCATGACTCGTGCCGGCTCGAGCGAAACAGGCCCGTGAATGTACACATTCGGTCCCTTACCAGTATGGCCATGCGACAACGCCGCTTGCTTGATTCGCACGCCCCGCAGGACGGCAGGCCCATCGCGCCCCCTCCACGCGACGTGTCGCTGCGCAACTCAAGTGCGTTCTGCTGGACCAACAGCTCGCTGGTGGCGATCTGCAAGCAGCCCGCCATTGAGATGCGGAGCTACAGCGTTGCCGTACCGGTAGGTTGGGGTGGTGGTGGTCAGCCCGGCTGGTGTTGGGGCTAGCCGTCCTCGTCGCTAAGACGATATCCCGGTGCAGTAGTCCGCGCCGTTAGCGTCCTGTGGCGGTAGGGTTACCGGTGCGTGTGCAGGGGGTGCAGGTAGCACATTGCTGCTAAGCGGGTAATGCGATAATCCAGCCTTGTAGGAGTGGAGTGTGCCTCGGATGCCACGCCCCGCGTTGCCGGGCATCCCTGCAGTTGCGGACTGTGCTGGTACTCGTGTGTTACGGTTGTAACCGACAGCCGCTCCCTGCTGACCTGGCATGCCCCAACCCCCTAACCCAAGGCCATTGGCGGCGTGCTGAACAACAACGGCGGGTACCCCCAACCCCTAACCCCCTGGCCTGGCCTGTCCCCTAACCCAAGGCCATCGGCGGTGTGCTGAACAACAACGGCGGGTACGACGTGGTGTACCGTGATGCCTACATCGTGTGCGAGTACGAGGTGGACCGCGCCTGCCTCGAACAACTCAACGCAGAGGCCTGCTTGAACCAGGTGAGATGCACGCCACAGCTACACAGGCTGTAGCTGTTACACAGGCTGTAGCTGTTACACAGGCTGTATCTGTTACACAGGCTGTAGCTGTTACACAGGCTGTTGCTGTTACACAGGCTGTTGCTGTGTGCTATATGGTGCTAGGTTCACGAGTTAAAATCCAAGGTGCGCAGTACAAAGGTTACAGTAAACTGTAGCCCACAGCGGCCTGCGCGCCCCGGCCTTGGATGCAGCCGCAGAAGCAACCACTCAAGCGCCCCTGCATTTTTCGCCATTTTTGGTTTTGCATAAATGCGCGGTCGGCAACGATCTCGCAGGAACTCGTACGGCGGTACGGCATGGGTGTCAGCTTGCCGCCAACGCCGCCGTCGCCCGAGCCGACGGCGCCGGGGGCGGCAAGTCCTGGGGGCGGCGGCGGCACCAACGTGGGCCTTGCCGTTGGGCTGGCGGTTGGTCTCGGAGGTGTGTACGGGGCCTTGAGCGGGGTCTGCACCTGGATGATGCTGAATATTCGAGGCCTGTTTCCCGTGGCCTGCACTGTGTTGGAGCTGGTGGCTCCTTCGCTCCTATCGGTATGGTGAAGGAGGTGGGAAACCCGGTGTGCGGTGTCGTCCCTGGTTGCCGGGATTAGCCGTGTGTTCCGGTTGGAGCGGGGCTGGGGTTGCTGAAAGGGGGACCTAAACTGGGAAGCCATACGTGCAGGCATTCAGGGTTTGCAAGTGGCGCTATCGGCGTCCTACTGAGCGCGGTTATGCTCAAATGTCCGCATGCTATTGTACACACTGTCAGCTGGATACCGTACTCAGTACCCCACCACGTGGCCATGCCCCCATGGTGGATCGTCGTGGAGATCATAATCGCTAAAGTTAACGCTGTCACGCTCAAGCTATTATTGTAGTGTGCGTGTCCTTCAGGCGGCTTGCTGGCTATAGTGGCGGTGCTCGCCGTGCTGCTGTACCGCCGCCGGCGCACGGACGGCGGCGGCCGCAAGCGCAATGGCGGCGGCGGCCGCGGTGACGACGAGCACGGCGACTCGTCGTACGGGCGGCAGCAGCGACAGCTGCAGCAGCAAGGACAACATCCACAGCAGCTCGCTGGAAGCGGCGCCGACCCCAACAGCCTGGCCCCTGCTATCGTCACAGGCCCCACAGCCATGGCCGGCGGCCCCAAGTACTATGAGGCACAGCAGCAGGCGTTCAGGGAGGGTATGATGTACGGCATGGCGGGCGTGGGACCTGGCGGTACGGTAACTATCGGGGGCCCGGGCACGAGCTCCGGAACCAAGGACAGTGGAACGGCCAGCGCCGCCACCACAGCCAGCACCAGCACCAGCAGGGCCGGTGCGCTCATGTCAGGGGGCGGCATTGGTGGTGGTGGCTGGTCGAACGTGCGGGCGGGCGGCGGCGTGGGGATGCTGCCTGCTGTGGGGGAGGGGGAGGTGGAGCTGATGGGGGCGGGCGCTTTCGGCGCGGCTGCCCAGCGACCAGGCTTTTCAGGTGGGTTACCGCTGCGGTGGTGTGCAAGGGGTGTGAACTGCCGTGCCTTGACGGTGCCGCCGCGTAGGCATATCGGCGATGCCCCCAAGACAGTGCACCAGCGCGCTGCTTTTGGGCGCAAGCGAGAAGTCTTGCCGCCACGGCTAAAGGCCGTAGCCTTCCTTCGTGGTCGCAACTTGCAGTTCCGTGCGGCTTGTTCCAGTCACGCACCGTTGGCGCGACCGACTGCCCAGCCAACAACAGATCGCACACAGCCGTATCTTCCCCCTTACTGCGAGTGTTTCCTTGTTTCCCGAACGCATTACACGGTTCCCTGCATTTCTGCCACACAGCCTGTGTCCTTCACGTAGCAGGGTTAACCTACCGCATCCCTTACAGTTTCCATTGCTTTTGACCTTACGCACAAACAGGCGCTGATGATGACATCGAGCGCCTGAAGCGCTCCCTCTTTGGGACGCGTGGCGGGGCCGACGCTCCGCTTAATGTGCAGGTGTGTCAGCCTTTACGTGCAGTTGTAGGAGGATGCGGGGAGGGGAGGTACACCGCAGGTATCAGAGCAAGAGCTCAGCTCTCTATACTGCGACCACATGTTCGGGTACTAGGGAGCCTAGCAGAAGCTGCAGGTGTGTGTCGAGGGGTATGCCCTCGCTTGTTGCAAGCACACGGTAGCACGTACCTGGAGGCCCAGCAGAAGCCTTCGTGTTTCCTCCATTGGCCAGACTCCATACGGTGTGCAGAGTGCGGGCCCCACGTCCAAGTGCCGTACGCTTCCCTTGTGTGTCCGTGCTGGTGCGCTCGCCCGTCCTCAGGTGCTGCAGCTGCTGGGCGAGGGCTCCTTCGGAAAGGTTTACAAAGGTGAGCGCTGCCGTGACCGGTACAGCACCCCTTATTTGCACACAGCCTCAAGGCTGGCGTTGTGGTGCAGCTCAGGCACCTGGCTCATGGCCCTGGCTCATGACAGACGTAGGGCGTGTGCCTCTCGACAAACACCGAACTGTGTACGGCACCGTACGTCCGCTCATGAGTGCCGTACCGCCCGCATGCCTGGCGGCGTACCGCAAGTGCCTGCCCTGTTGCCTTTGAATCCTAGCGACAGGCACGGTTGGTACTGGCGGTGTGGTGCTGAGAGCCTTCCCCCCTGCGTGTTGCACGTTTCGTACAGGCATCTGGCAGGGCACGGTGGTGGCCCTGAAGGCCATGTCGCTGCCCGGAGTGCTCAGCGCCGACGAGCGGAGGCAGCAGATGGCGCTCATGGAGGCGGCCATCAGCAGCAGCCTGGCGCACCCCAACATTGTGCAGGTGAGGTCGGCCGCGTGGGTTAGCGGGTGTGCGTGCATGTGTGTTTGCAGCAGCAGCAGCAGCAGAAGCAGCAGTACACCTGCGGTCTTGGAGGCGGCCATCAGCAGCAGCCTGGCACAGCCCCAGCATCATGTGCACAAGAGGGCATTGGGTGTGTGCTTTCCAACACCTGTGCACGCAGAATAGTGTTGAGTGAACAGCACGGGCCGGCACACTCCTTTGGGCTTCTACAAAGCTTGCCCCAGTTTGATGTCTCGAGCTGGAAGACGTGCGGTGAGATGGGGCCTGTACCGGTATCAACAACGATCTTCAGGAACCACCGTCACTGCAACCTCGTGTGTGGTAACAGTCCCATATCTTGGAATTTTGCAGACGTACACCTACAGCTTCAGGAAGCTGACACCCGCGTCTGCTACTGCCAGGTGCGGCGCGCATTGATTAGCCGGCTCGCATGCGGCAGCGAGGCGAGGGTGTGCGTGGGCAGTGATGCGTGCACCTGTGCGGCGCACGTGGCTTACGCAAGCCCTTGCTGCATCGGGCCCCATTGCTGTGCCCATGCTTGGTTTTTTTTGGTTTGGTCTGGGGGAGCGCTTCCGGTCGGGTCCACATTTCCTGGACCACCACCCCGCTCGTCTTTCGCACACCGTGTACTGCAGCATGGAGCCAATGCTGCCTATGCCACGCAAGAACCACCGCGAGTGGGCCAACGCGCAATCCCTCAATACTGTGACTCTGGTGCACAGCTGCACCCCGGACCGCGCAGCCGAGAAACGGTTAGGTTAGGTCAGGTTAGGTTAGGTTAGGTGTTTTACAGGGGACCCCTTCCGGTAGGGGTGTCGTACCACACCCACCAACCCGCCTTTCCTCTGGTGCACAGCTGCACCCCAGACCGTGCAGCCTGAGACACGTTTCAACCTTGCCACAGGGGAGGCGAGGCGGCTAGCAGCGGTTCGAATCCCACCGGCAGCGGCGAGGGGAAGGGTGGGCCTGGAGGTGCGGAGGAGCAGCAGCGGGAGTCGGAGGATGCGGACGTGAGGGCGCACGGACACGAGCTGCTGCTGGTGCTCGAGTACTGGTGGGTTATGATTGGGTTACGAGTTTGGGTTACGGTGTGGGTTACTGCTGCTGGTGCTCGAGTACTGGTGGGTTACGAGTGTGGGTACCACACTCGAGCGAGCACTGGGGGGTTGTTTGTTAGTGTAGCAACAATACTGCGGTATGCTTTAACCGGAGCCACTGGTTCGTTCCACGGCCAGGCAGGCCCAGGTCGACCAGAGCAGCGCTGAGCATGCCACACTGTGCGCGATACCCACGACCTTCTCCTTTACGCACGCAGTGACCGACCAACGCCCCCCTTCCTCGGCCCTGTGCCTCCCTTACCCCGCCATCACCGCCTCTGCAATGCCCACAGCGACCGCTGTGCTGCATACTCCTTGCGTCGAGCTTGTGACTCGTAATGTAATACCTGCCTCGTAACATGCTGCTGTGTCCCCCGCCTCGTAACATGCTGCTGTGTCCCCCGCCTCGTAACATGCTGCTGTGTCCCCCGCCTCGTAACATGCTGCTGTGTCCGCCGCCCCATCTGCATCTCTACCCACAGCGACCGCGGCTCGCTGCGCCAAGCCCTAGACAGCGGGACCTTCCACCGCATCCGCCGCGTCATGTCGCTGCCACCGGCACCCGGCTCCCCGGCCCGGCCCCCCGCCATCGGCCCAACCGTCTCAACCACCCCGGCCATTGCAGCAGGCCGCGCGCCCAGCCTCCCCCTGGAGCCCCAACTGTCCCTGGTCCTCGGCCCGCCGCCGCAAGAGCTGTTCCAGCAGCAGCAGCAACCGCCAACCGCTGCTGCTGCTGCTGCCGTACAGCCGCGTGGCGAGGTCGCGTCGGCGGGTGGAGAAGCGGCAGTAGCCCAGCCGACGCAGCAGCAGCAACAGCAGCAGCAGCAGCAGTCGCCCACAGCGCTATCGGCCACTGACCCGATGTCAGCGGTGCGGCAGGCCTTGGGCTCCATGGTGCTAACGGAGGACTCGTCAGGATGGGCCACACCCGAAGGGCGCACCATGTCAAACATACAGGCCAGGCCTGTGTCGCCTGACCGCTCGCAGGCCCGTGCGGGGCCCGTGGGTGAGGCCACGGTGCGCGATTGGCAGTTGACTGACCCCTCGCAGGCCCCTGCGGGGCCTGTGGGTGAGGCCACAGTGCGCGATTGGCAGTTGACTGACCCCTCGCAGGCCCCTGCGGGGCCCGTGGATGAGGCCACGGTGCGCGATTGGCAGTTGACTGACCCCTCGCAGGCCCCTGCGGGGCCTGTGGGTGAGGCCACGGTGCGCGATTGGCAGTTGACTGACCCTTCGTCCGCCCCAGCGGGGCCTGTCGGGGAGGCCACAGAGCGCGAGCGGCAGTCGCCTGACTCCTCGTCGGCCCCTGCGGGGCCCGTGGGTGAGGCCACGGTCCGCGAGCAGCAGCAGCAGGGCGCCGGGATGGCAGCCAGAGGCACGCCGGCTGGGATGGGAGGAGGAGCAGCAGCAGCAGGTGCTGGGGTGAGAGGAGCGCCCAGCGTTGGTGGGGCGGGTAACGGTAGCAGGGGCCCCGTGGGCGGAGCGGTGGCGGGCGGTGAGGGCGGAGGGCGCAGCTTCGGACCTTCAGCGTTCATATCGGTCGTGGAGGAGCGCCGCGAGTACGACTACAGCCTCATGCTGCAGGTACGGAAGATGTACAAACAATTGTGTGTACACAACTGTTCAGTTGCAAACCGAGGCACCCACGGCGAGCACACATGTCCTTGTGTCCGCCGCCTGGTATGACACTTCGACCGACACGCTAGTTCCTGTAGAATGTGGTGTGCCTGTACTGGTGCAATGTCAATTCCGGCCATGTACGGCATGTACGGCAATGACGTGTGGTGTAACGGCGCTCGCACACGCAGATTGCCAGCGACGTGAGCAGCGCGCTGCTGCATCTCCACAGCCGAGGAGTGGTGCACGGAGACATCAAGGCGTCCAATGTGAGTAATACTAATACACATGGATCGCCGACATGCGGGCCGCGCTGCAACTCTACCGAAGAGCACACGCAGTCACATTTCCCTTCAGTTGAGCTGAGAACCCTGATGCCGCGAGGATCTCTGGTATTAATGCCACACCCTGGGGGCCCGCAGCTTTTGGTGCAGCACAGCGCGCTGCTGGTCGTAGCCGGTGAGCACCTAGAGGCGGCGTTGCGGGCGAGCTGGTCAGGTTGGTTGGTCGGTTGGTTTTCTAACGGTGTAGCTGCCGGACAGGTGTTCACGCACCACGAGAGAGCGCAGTTGTGGGCGGTTGTGGGCAGCTGGTGGCAAGGTCAGTGCGGTGTCGTGGCCGGTGCACGCAACACCGCACCTTCACACCATGCTCCACGCTTTGCATCCACCTGCGCCCAACACCAATACGCACACGCCACACCACCCCGCCACACTGCCGTGCCGCACGCCCCTGCATCCACCGGCATCCCACAGCCCCACGCACACACAGCTTCCAGCTGGCCCCTCCCTGCTGCTGCTTGATGCCCTTCACCACGCGGCACACCACCTCCGCCTCCAGCGGGTTGCAGCATCTGGGGCCGCCACGGTACTCCTCCTTGCCCACAAAGTCGACCCACCGCACGGGGCCGGGCCTGCGGGAGCAACAATCAAGGGCCGGGGTTTGGCAGAGTGTTAGACCGGTAGTGCTGGGCCATGTGCCGAATGGCCGGTGCGAGATGGCGGTGGATCCTGGAGCGGGGAGTGTGCGGACTGCCGATGTATTCTCAGATACGAGGCCTAACGGGTCAACGCGAGGAAACAACCACAACTGGCTCCCCTGGGGGACGTCTCCCCCAACTACAAACATAAGGATCGGCACCCTTTTTACCTTGACTTACCTGTGCCTTGACCTGCCATCAACCCAGGTCCTGCTAAAGACATCGGAGGAGCGGCGCACCCTCTCCCTCCCCGCCGCCGCCGCCGCCACCCCCGGCCTCACCCCGCCCCTCACCACCTTCGCCTCCTCCCCGCCCGTGCACCCCGCCGCACCCGTAACCGGCCCCAGCCGCAGCAGCGGCAGCGCGCCCCAACCGCCCCACGGCGCACCCTCAACCGTCGGCGAGCAACAGGGCCACCCAGCGCCTCGCATGAGTGGCAGCAGCGGACGCGGTGGCTCCAGCTCCGCTGCTGGCCCTGCCCCCACGGGCATCATCCCGGGCCGCAGCAGCTCAGAGCCGTTTGCGGGTGCGACATCAGGCAGCGCGACGGGCGGCGGCGGGCCGGGGTCGGTGGGCACGGGCGCGTCGAGCATTTCGGTTTCGGGGCCGGGCCTGACGGCCAAGGTGGCGGACTTCGGGCTGAGTACGTTCATGGGGCACGGCGAGGGGGAGATGACCCACATCAGCGCGGCCACGGCGCAGGTGCGTGTCATGGTGACATGTGGGGGGTGTGGGGGTGGATGTGGGGGGTGCAGACTGTGCAGGTGGTGGGGGAATCAGCTGACCAACTGCGGCTAATACACCTGCCCATGCACGGACCCTTACAACGGCTGCTAATACACCTACCCATGCACCGACCCTTCCCAACTGCTGCTAATACACCTACCTAAGCACCCGATGCACCAGCTGCTGCTAACACACCTGCCCATGCACCAACCCTTACCAACTGCTGCTAATACACATACCCGCCCAGGGGTCCCTGAGCCACATGGCTCCGGAGCTGATGCTGCACGGCCACATCTCAAAGCGAGTGGACGTGTACGCGTTCGGCATCATGCTGTGGGAGCTGTTCACAGGAGAGAAGGCGCACAGGGGAGTGCCCCGGGCGCTGCTGCCGCACCAGGTGGGTGCGCTGCCTAGGCTCCCTTGCCAAGCGGCATAAGCGATATAGCATTTTTACTCATTAACATGTCTGCCGTCACAGATTGCTTAAGGCGATGTTTTGTTGTAGCAATTTTTACTTTTACACATGCATCGCATGGATGCTGCCGCTGGTGTGCATGACAGCTGGTCAATGGTTGGAATGAAACACAAAATGCCAAAAATGCCTATGAGCTGCAGTGCTTCTGTGCTCACCCGTGCCCACGTGCAGGTTGCGATCGGCGGACTGCGGCCCGTGTTCCCGCCGTACACCCCCGAGGACTACAAGCACCTGGCCGAGGGGTGCTGGCAGGCAGACCCCGCAGCCAGGTGAGCGAGAGAGGGCTGTGTAGGTACACTTGTCACACACAAGCATGTGAAAAGCTCCTTTCGGTAAGCCACGTACCTTAGTATCTATCACCGCAGCCAGGTGAGGGTGTAGGCAGTGCCTACTTAGTACACGTGTCACGTAGACGCATGTGAAAGCTCCTTTGTGCTTTGGCTGCGTGTCTGTCCCGAGAGGCCTCGCCGCTCGTCGTGTTACCTTCGGACAGCACGGTGCGGCGATAGCCTGCCGGTACTGTTTGTCTAACCACCCCGTCCACAATCCCCTGCACAACCGGATCTGTGGCATGCGCGTGTGCGTTACGGCTGAGTGGGTTTGCAATGCGCTGACCGCGAATGGTTCACTGCGTCGACCGCCAGCAGTGCGTTGATGCCGCAGAAGGATTGGTGTGCAACAGTGCATGTACGAATGGTGCCCCTTCTCCTACTGTGCGCCTTGCACATTTGATTGCAGGCCCGCGTTTGGGGGCATCTTAGCCGAGCTCGAGCGCATGCGAGGCAGCCTGGCGTCGCAGCAGGCGGCGGCGATGGCGGCGGCGGCGGCGGGCGACGCCGGCGGCAGCCTAGCAGCCGACGGCGGCGTCGGCCCCGATGGCTGGGTAACGGTGCCGCCGCCGCCACCGCCGCCACCGCAGCCGCGGGACTTCGAGGAGGCGGCAACTATCAGTACGGGAATGTACGCGGAAATGGTGGGTACGACGATGAGCGAGGAGCTGTACGGCGGGGGTGGGGGCGGCGCGGGGGTTTCGGAGGTTCGTAGGTTGGGGGCAGGTGAGGGCGGTTGTGGTGGAATTGAAATCGTGAACACTTAATTGGTGGCGCGGCCACGCGAGTTATAAGGCGGTGCGGGGCGAGTGAAGGACGTGTACAGGCAGGGGTATGGGTTGTAGACGGGGGAAAGGGAGACTAGGCACTCTTGATCAGGCAGGCCGAGGCTGCAACTTGCAGTAGGGGGAGAACGACCCATGGGTCGGTGCTGGGGTATGGGTTTGTGACGGAGGGCGGGGGGGGCCCGGCAGGGAGAGGCTACCAGGCGCAGCAAGGAGAACGACCCACGGGTCGTTGCTGTGAGATCAGCTGAGGGTGTTGTGCGCACATGAGTGCGTTGTACCTTTGCAGCTTGGGTAGGCTGGTGTGCATTTGCGGAGGCAGAAGCAGCGTCATTGCATGTTGCTGGCTCTCGCACGGTGTAGCAACCAAGTCCAGTTGGGCGCCACGAGCAATACGTTATGTCCATACATCGTACGCTACTGTCTTGGTGAGCAGCCGATTGGGTGGTGTAGACTGCCATGCCTCGAATGCTGCACGCGGCTGGATTTGTGCTTGCTGGGATGTATATGGTCCATGGCTTTATTCTCTTCGCGGTCTCTGTCGGCCCCAGTACCTGACGGGCTCTACCAGGCTGTCAACCACATTGCGCACAGCGTAGGCGGCGTTGAGACCGGGGTGGCCAGCGCACAAGCAAGAGGTTCTGCTGCGAGTCCGTTGCATGAGCTGTTTCTTTTTCACCCAGCGCACGTGCGAGCCGCATAGTGAGATCGCGTGGGACTTTTACGGGCAAGGTGGGGGCCTAATGGGCCTGGACCGATGCAGATAGCGGTTTAGTGTGTGTGACGGTACTGGGAAAGGTGGTCGTGGTTGTGGAGGGCGCCAGATATTGTTTTCGGTTGCGCGGTGCGGTGCGGTGCGGCTTCTGCGATGTACATACATGGCAAGGTCGGCAACTGGCACGATTATAAGGGGCCGGGGAGGGGGGACAAACGAGGGCACAGAGGGGCGGTCCGGTAGTGGGGCGCTTGATCCGCTGTTGGCGTTTGGCATGCCTCGGCGGCTCGCCCACTCTGCGCTTGGGTACTCATGCCCCAAAGGGGGTTTGCAGCGTTGCATGTGTGTTAGGATTCCCGGTTGAATGGCACAGCTTTTCGCAGGAGGGAGCGGGGGGACGGTCTCTCCTTTTTTCCGTTAGCTTGGTTTACGGCAGCTGCTGCAGTTGGTAGGCGGGTGGCGATGGGACAGCACGTACGGTGGTTACTCGTTGGCGGGGAAGGGTTGGGGATGGCAGGGAGGAGAGGATGGGCAAGGCGAGGGGAAGGGAGGTGGTTAGGTGCGTCGAGGGTGGAGACCGTGTGGCTGGGCAAGCGCTTGAATCTGGGTTGCATCTTGGTCTGCCGTGCTGCTACCATCGGCAACGCGAATTGTTGGTTGCGCCCTAATGCTGGTACTGCTTCGCTACACACTTGCCGAAAGAGTACGGAAGCTGTTGCTGGACGTTGCTGGAGGCGTCCTATGAAGGCAGTCCCGTGCCCTGGACCGCACCCTCGTTAGCACACATGCATTGCTGTCGTAGCTCTCGATGGTAAATAATGTATAGCAGCTTGACATCAGGCACAATCGTTTCCCAAGGCTAGTATCCGTCCGGGCTGGCAAGGTCCGCAAGCGGGTACGTGTGAAACGCGAGGAGGCTGCGCACGGGGGTTTTTGGTTCCGCTGGCTGCATTGCTGTTCATGCTTTATGGCATTGTGGGATAAGATGTGGCATTTCGCACACGCAGGGAGGTGAGAGGAGGCAATAGGGCAGGTCTTGCCTGCCAGGCTGCCTGGCGACTGCGGACCAGGCATTGGGGTGCGTGAGTGCACGGTGTGGCTACACGGCTGTACCCTATCAAGTAGGAGCTCGCGTTAATGGACACTGGTTGGTACGCTTGTTCGAATGTGTCGAACATAGCAGGCCACGTGAAGCGTGGACAGGCCAGAACGGGGCCTTCTGGGTTGAGCGTGAGCACTGCTGAGATTTTCCACCTTGTTAGGATTATGGTTAGCCAGGCGCACGCAACGCTGTCACTGCTGAAGGTCATGTTGTACCCACACTACTTGAGGGCAGGGAGGGTTTGCTGAGGAACTGCTAAAAAAAGATGCTCATGCAGCAGTGGGTGCATATTTGATCGTAGTGCATTCACACTTCTTCCCGTCGGTGACCGTTGGTTGTTGCCGCAGCATTTTGTCAGGCTGGCTCTACCGTACTCAGACATTGGACCGTATACCGGACCGACGTGCTGTAACGCAAGTCAGGCAACCCACTGGGCTGACCCGTATCAGCCTGGCCGTGGCGGCCCTGGGTGCCGTGGCCTTGAGTGGGCGCAACCCTCAAGTAGCAGACGTGGGCTTTGGCGTTTGCCCCCTGGTCTCCGCCACACCCGCCAGCTTTACAAGCAGACACCGACAGTTGTGTGGTAGCCCTGTCCCCATGGTGTCTTCTGCAAGGTACCTAGGCCTTGTGTACGGCCCGGGAGCCCCTTTCGAGTCGTGCCGGGCCCAGCTGAATGACTCTGGGAGGGCTGCCATGTTTGGGCTAATGAACAAGCTTGGTAAGCTACGTATCTGGGCTCCGGATCTGCGCATGCGGCTGTTTGAGGGTCAGGTACGGCCCATCATCTCGTACGGTTGCGAGGTGTGGGGCCCGGAGGTCCTGCATGCACTGGTCCGTGGGCCGAGACGCCGTGACGCAAGCAATACGGAGGCCGGATGGTTTGAAACGTGCCTAGAAGACCCAGCGGTGAAGCTCCAAGTGATGTTCATGCGTACGACGTGTAGTGCGAAACGTCCGCCTCACCGTTTGTTGTTCGCAGAACTATCCCAGCTGCCGTTGCATATGTATTGGCTGCAAATGGTTATTGGTTTCTGGAACCGGCTGGTGCGCCAGCCTGAGTCTTTGGCTGCTGCAGTTTTGGTCGAGGAGGTGCGATTGTACCTGGAGGGCTGGAATGCCGGTTGGGTAGGGCTATTGTTTGGCGTACTTGATGCCCTGGACATTGACGTGTGGGCTGGCGTCCCGTCCCTGTGCCTGGCCATCAGTTCCCTGGCCAGCTGGAGAGGGGCTACGGCCCTCCCGCTGGCGGGTATTTGTACGGCCTTTCGTGAGAAGCTATCTGCAGCGTGGTCCAGTACTAGGCTGGTTGAGAATCCCCGTGATTGTGTATCGGACGGCAGGCAACCTGGTGTGAAAATGTGTAGGTACAAGCATTGGATGGGTGGTGTTGCTTAGCGGCGGCGGCGGCGTCCTGGCTGCCGCATATCAAGGTTGGCATTCCCACCGCGCAGCATAAGCAGTTGATGCGTTTTAGGCTCTGCTGCTGGCCTCTGGCAGCAAACAGGCTGTGCGCGTCTGTGCCCAGGGAGCAGCGAGTCTGCAGAGTGTGTGGAACGGGGGTCGTTGAGGACGAGCGACATGTCCTGCTCGAGTGCCCTGCTTACGCTGACTTGCGGGTTGCAGCTGAGATTTGTGAAGGTGCCACAATGCGTGATGTTATGATGCAAGGTAATCAGGCAAAGCTAGCTGAGTTACTATCGAAGATTTGGTCGAGACGAAGTCAAATTCTTGGAATTGAGTTTGTCGGCCCTTGAGCCTCCGGCTCGTACATGGGTCGTTGCACTTGCGGAGGGGAAGAACCCTCGCCGTGTAACACTGACTGACAGACACCGACAATGAGTGTATGAATGGACAATCTTGGTTCCTTGACCAACCAACAAAAACAGCGGCGGCGTGACGCCGTGGCGCCGTGCACACACATGGGGGGTCAACAGGCTCAGGACCGAGCAGCGCCAGCACCGAATCCTTCAAGGCAGATAACAATCTGCTCCCGGGCGGGCCAAGATAGAGATTCATGCCGGTGCATGCCAGGAATAGCAGTTCTGTCACGATAGCCCTCGTCATGTACCTACACGCGGTGTGCTCAGGTGTGCTCCGTGCCCTTGCACGCCTCCACGCATGACAGTTGTAGAAGGGGTGTGGCACACACCGCCGGTCACACCCGCCATTGCTGACGTCAACACGCCCCAGAAACGGACGCTACGGTACTATCATGCAATGTGCCAACTGGCTATGTACACCCACAGCGCCACGTGGCATGCAACCATGCATGACGAGCAGTATCCGAATCGCTTACTTGACGACCGGCTGCCGTCGCACTTTGATACAAAATTCGCAGTACACGTAGCAATGTGCTTCTATTGACTTCGGCTCCAACATGACTTGCTCGCCTTTGTGCTTCCGTTCGTTCATAACTGCAGGGGCTTACCGTTTAGCCTGCTCCCGTCATATACACACGCAAGGGCCAGCCGCACGGCCAGCAGGGCTCCACCGACCTCAACGGCTCCACTAACCCTCGCACATACGACACACCCCACCTGCCCCCCGCTCGTGCACGCATCCAATCGAGTTCTTCCAGTTGTTCCCACAACACTCCCGTCATCCCCCGGCCTTCAACCAGTACACGTCCGCCGCCGCCACAGTCACCCGTGCGTCCCTGTTCCCACCGATCCACACCTCCCACCGCTCCTGCACCCCCTTCCACCCTGCTACCACCTGCCACCACCCTCCACTCCCTCCCATCACCGCCCGACACCCCCTGATCACCTCCGTACCGCACCTCGTTCCCCTCCCACCAAGTCATGTCCCACAGCCTTAAACACGTACCCGCCCTTGACGATGACATTCGGTCCGCTGACCCCAGGGGGCAGGGGGCAGCTGGAGCTTGTTGCAGCACACCGGGACATAAGGCTATGCAGCGCAGCGGCTGTGTGCGTCCGGGGTGCTGCAGCACCAGCAGCAGCAGCAGCAGCCCGTGGGTTATGGGCGGTGATGCCTGGGACAACGCTGCTCCCGCCTCCGGCGGGAGAGGCGATGCCATCGCCTGTGTGGAGGTGGGGTGAGCGGGTGGCTGCGGCTGCTGCTGCTGCAGCAGCGGCGATGGTTGGTCGGTTGGCGATGAGTGCAGCGAGCGCAGCTGCGGAGCTGGATTGGCCTTGGCGTCGGTGTGGGTCGTGGTGCTGTTTGTGGTGGTGGTGGTGTGGGTGGGGGTGAGTTTGGAGGCTGGAGGGCGGCCGATATGGAGATGGTGTAGTAGCACTCAACGGCCGCCCTCCCGCCGACACCAGCAGCTGGCGTGGGCAGCCCGATGTGGAAGATGTGTGCAGCCTGCCAGCAGTGTAGGGCGGAGACGCAGTTGGGGAGTAGAAGGCGGGTGTTGACGACCAGCTGCTGGCGGCGGTGTGGGGTGATGCAGGCGTGCTTGGGCGGAGCAGGAGGGGAGGAGGCGTCGAGGCGCGGCGGGTCGCTGCTGCCTTTGCGGCGACGGCTTCTGCCACCACATGCCGTTGAAGCTGCGTGTACGCAGCAGCACCAGCAGCAGCGCAGGCTCCTGGTGAAGACGCTGGTCGTGATTGCGCTGCTGCACGCCCTGCTGCTGCTGCTGCTGCTGCTGCTGTTGCTCCTGCTGCTGCTCCCGTCGACCCATGGGTCATCGCATGCCCAGCGCCCACGGGCGTCGTGGGCCTGTCCGTCGTTGTGCCGGGAGAGTGCCACGTGTGCTGAGGGGACGCCAGGGGAGGAGGCGGCAGGCACGATGAGCCACGTGTCCAGCTGGGGGCAGCCGCCACGCTGCTGCCGCTGTTGGTCAGCCCGTTTTCCTTGAACTTGCACAGCAACCGCCATGGAGGTGATGTTGTTGAGGAGGAGCTTGCAGTCATTGGTTGGTCCGGGCGTATCGAGGCAGCAGCTGCGGAGCACTCCTGACCCTGCCTCTTGGTCCACGTGCGACCAGCTGCCACCCTCGGATCCCGTTCTCTCCACGCCTCCCTCGCACCCCGTCCTCTCCGCGCCTCCCTCGTCTCCTTCCTCCTCCTCCTCCAACACCCCCAAGCCTTGCTGCTGCCGAGGGGGTGGCGAGTGCTGAGCCGACGGGGGCTCGTAGACAAGGCCTGACAGGGTTATTGGAGCGTGCGTTGACAGCTGTGGGCTGGCCAAGTAGGGCGAGGAGCAGTTGGCGGTGCTGGGGCGGGAGGAGGGCTCGGGGGATGGGGCCACATGGACGGTGGTGGTGGTAGGGAGGCGGTCGCGGCCAGAGGGGCGAGCGGGGCTATGGGGCGGAGGAGAGGCTGGCGGGGAGCCCGCGGTAGCCAAAGGCTGTGCGGGTGTGGGATGTGGGGGAGTGGGTCAGTAGGCAAGGGCAACGTCACCTAGGTGTGTCGCCTTTTAGCGCAGTAAGGGCAAGGAACGTGGAGCTGGCGCTTGGCGCAGAAATTGTATGGCACCAGAGGCGGTGCGGAACAAAGCATTGCTGTCAACAAGCATGATGTGGCCTAGCTCGCCTTGCATTGCAGCAGGCAGGGATCCCAGTGCGGCTGGGCCTCACAATGATCCCAGCCTATCGGCCCACCTTCAGCATCCTCGGTGTTGACCCCACCGCCAAGCAAGCAGCCACCTCCACATGGCCCTGCTCGTCCGCGAATGCACGTCCCGCATCACTCAGCCGCCGTACATCGGCCGACCGCCGTACAACCGGGGACCTGGCGGTGCCCCACCGCCCGCCATAGCTGCTAACCAGCCCACTGCCGTCTGCCGTACTGCTGCGGCGGGCGCTAGAGGTTGTGCCACGGCCGCCCGCCAGAGGGCTCCCAACTGGCGCCCGCCCACCAACCCCTTCTGAAGCACCACCTCCACACCCCATGTTGGGGCTTCTGGGCACGACGGGCCAGAAGCCTCCACCATGGGAGTCCTCGGGGTCGGCAGGGGAGTCCCACGGTTGGGGCGTGCTGGGCAATAGGCACGTGGCTGCGACACGTGTGCGGCCGGCACCGTCGGTGGACACGGCGCGTCCTGAGCTCCTGCCGGGGCGGTGGACGCTGGACGGCTTGGAGGTGTCAGGAGCAGGATTTGAGGCAGCGCCGTGGTCAAAGTACTGTTGGTAGATGGCCTGCATGCGGTCGGTTGGTGGTTGTGGGGACAGCTGAGGGCTGCCGGCTGCGTTGACGTCCGTTGGCGAACGTAGGGGGGAGGCTTGGGCAGGCGGTGCGGCCAGGGCTGTGGGCAAGGCGGCGGCAGTAGCGGTAGGATAAGCAGCAGCAGCAGCAGCAGCAGCGGCGTCGGAGGGAGTGGCGGCAAAGGCTGTACCCCACGGAGTGCTGGGGGAGCACGGAGCGCTGTAGACGGCTGACGTTGCCTGGAAAGCAGCAGACGGGTTGCTGTGTCGCGATGAGGCCGACGGCGGCCTCGGAGCTGACCCCACGGCCGCTGCCGCCGCCGCCGCCGCCGCTGCCGCTGCTGCAGCTGCTGCTGCTGGCTGCTCCAAGATACGCAGGATGCTGCCTGGACCCAAGCCCCACGTGAAGTCGATGATGGGCAGCCTTGGTCGCTGAGCTGCCCTGGAGCGCTGGGCCTCAGACTGCTGGGCCCGACCCATGGGTCCGCCGTCACCCTCCTCTTGTGGCGGCGGCTGCTCCGCCTGGCACGGCTGCACGTCCCCTTCCCATGCGTGCACCTCCCTGCCGCCATCCCACCCCGCGTGCTCGTCCACCACAGCGCTGTCGTACGCTCTTGTCGTACGGTGCGGCGCGGGGAGGCCGTCCAGGTCTAGGGACCCCAAGCCGTGCAATTGTGCACGCCGAGGCCGGTGTCGGGGTGAGGCCACGGCGACGGCCTCCGCCTCCCCCGCGTCCCGTGCTGCCGTCGGAGTCAGTTTTGTGCCCTCCTCACCGGCGTTCGGAGTCACCGCTATGCCGTTGTCTGTGCCCTGGCCTTCTGCATGGACCGCTGCAAGCGGGAGCGGCGGCACGCTCGCCGAGGTGCTCCTCTTAGCTGCACAGGGAGCACTGACCGTATGGGGTGCAGGCTCAATCTGGTCAGCAGCGTCGTTCCCCAGCGCGGAGCCGTGGACGTTGGCAACGTCCTTTATGGTCTTGCCTCCTGAACCGCCCACACCCGGCGTCGCGGGGTGGAAGAAGGTGTAGCCGCACCCAAACGGCAGCGCCGCCACTGTGGTGGGCGCTGGCCGCTGCCCCGCCGGCGACGGCGGCGGCGCCGCTGCCACCGCCGACGGCGACGGCAGCTGCACTAGTTGCCCTCCGCTCGACGCTCCACATGTGCCCTCTGGACAGCGACCTCTGATGCCTGCATGTGCGTCTGTTTCTTCGGCCGCCGTCACTGCCGCCGCTGCCTCCACCCACACCTCCGGCGGCAGATCATCCACAAGCAGCGCCGCCAGCCGCCGCCCCAACCGCTCCGCCGCCTCATCACCCTGCGCCGCCTCCTCCCCGTCCCGCCAACCACCGCTGCCGTACACTTCCGTACTCCTGCGGACCTCCACGCCACCCACCACGCCGCCGCGCCTATCGCCAAACTCCAAGGACCCATGGGTCAACGTGGCCCGCCGCCGGCCACCGCCCGCCTCCCCGAGGCGAAGCTCGTACCCGTGCGAATGGGTCGTGCGGCGCCGGTGGTGGCGGGCGCTGTTTCGGAGCCCTGTGGCCCCGCCGTCGTCGCTGCTGGTGTCCGGATCGCTGCTGGGATCATCGCTCGCCCCATAGTCCGGGGCACCAGAGGCACCCGGGCCATTAGGGGCATCGGCGAGACCGTCCCGAGACCCAGGGGTGCCGGCCTCGGCAGCGGTGGCGGCGAGAGCGGCCTGCGCCTCCGGCCTCAGGTTGTGTAGTTGCCGCTTGGGAGGGCGCAGCTCCTGCGGGCGGAAATCGATAGGGGTGCTGATGTCACATGGTGCGTTAGCATATCCCACAGCACAGCACAGCGCATGATGCACGAGGAGTCGCGGGCGGCTGCCTGGTGCACGGCATGAGCAACTCAGCCGCAGCACGACCACACCCAGCAACCCACCGGCAGCGCAGCGTACCAATTCCTCCAACCGTCCCACCCAACTTGGGGCAGTGCCCCCGCTGCCCTGCCCTGCATTTACCCAGCTGCACAGACTGGCGTACAAACAAGCAAGCGTTACGGTCTATCGGCCGCTGTTCGGCCCCCCATGCACCCACCCCACCCACCCACCCTCAGGCAGTGCCCCCGCAGCACCCGACCGCGGAACGCCGCCCGCTGGCGGTCCCTTGGCGACAGCAGCGCGCCCTGGGCGCGCGACAGCACCAACATCTTGGCATCTGCCAGCTTGCGCATCTCCTGCAAGCAGAGCGCGTGATCAACAAGTGTCAACGAGAACACAGCTTGAAGTGTCAGCCTAAGTGTTAACAAGAACGATCAACAAGGATAACTTAAATGAAGTGTATGCTAGCATTTGGCCTTCAAGCACCAGCCGCCTGGCGTTCACCAGCGTGCGCTTGTGTAGTGTTTTGGCCAGGTGCGCCGCAGGAGTGGTGGTGATAGGGTGGTGGTAGGGTGCCGCACACAAACAGTTTGCCTACCCACGCACGCGGACGCGCTGTGGGTGGAAGGGGCAATCACGCACGAACGCAACAAAAATAACGCACGCATCTTACCAAAAACATCGACACTGGCCCACAGGGCCCAAAGCGAATGTGCAAAGACGCGAGAGGTGGCTGCCGTACACCCGACACAAGCGCCCATTCCACAGACAACCCCCGCCTCCGCGACCACTCCTCCCACACTGCCACACACCTAAGGCCCAAGAGGCCATCGCTGTGTCTCAGTCCGGTCATGGACCTCCGGATCCTGCCCACAGAGTAACACTGGATCACACATCTCCAGCTGCGCCGGCGGGCACATGCGCAGGAGTTTGCTGACACACATCCTCCCCCACCCCCTGCACGCCCACATACACCACCCATCTCCGCGGCCTGCCGTAGCTTCCCCCATCCACGCACACACCTCCAGCTGCGCCGGCGGGCACAGGCGAAGGAAGTGGCTGCGCCTCAGTCGGTACGCCACCACGTCCGACTCTGCACGCACGGTGGCTGTGCGGCGGCGCATGTTGCCGAACACCGACATGTCGCCGATGAGGTGCCCGGGGTGCACGGTGGTGACCTGCGGGGCGCGGTACATGTACTTTGCCAAGCTAACGACAAAAGCGGCAACGAAAGGTCTTGGTCTTGGACGGAACCTACGGGTGTGGGGTATGTATCAGTTCAAGAGATGAAGACCAAAGCCGTGACATTTCAAGACAGAACCTGGTCTTGGGTACGGTATATGTACCAGTCTAATACCAATGTTGGGTACGGTATGTACGGTATGTTGGGTACGGTATGTATGGTGGCGCATGAGGTGTGGTGTAAGAAGGGGTCCATGGCAGGGGCACGAAGCTTACGAGTGCACGTTGGCGAGTGCGCACGGCGCGGTTCGGTGCCGTACCTGCTTTGTTCTTCTAGGGTCTACCTCCGGCGCGCGGCCCGTGCCGATGTTCCAGTGGGGGTCGATCAGGATCTGGCACCTGGTGGCGAACATTGGCAACATGTATCCGGTGAGGCGAGATCAGTACCTTCAAAAAAACGATTAGGTTTTGGCACCTGTGGGCGGTGCAGGACACTGAGCGAGAGTGAGCAGGCAGCGCATGTGATGTGGGCCTGTGCGAGCCATGTGCAGTGACATGGCCAATGGATGCGGTCCTTCCCAAGGCAGGCAGGGCAGCGGCTCAGATCCCCAACAAGCACAAAGGCAGGCCGTGTATGGTGTTGTAGCTGTTGCTGTGAAGTTGCGACGATGTGGGCGGAAAGCCAAATTCCGGGGGTCCATAACTATGTGGTCCTGAAGCGCAGTGCAAGTGCAGGGGCCTTGACCGTTAACGGCACGGAACAGGGACCTCCACGACCCACGTGCTACTGACACGTGGCCGGCGGCGCAACCGACGACGCCTTGCACTGGCGCTGCACAGTGTGCCATTGCACACATACAGAACCACAGGCTGCACGTGTTGTTTGTGGCATGCCAAACACAGGACCTGACACGTGGCAGGCACGACGCACCTGCCACTGCGCACGGCCCACATGCAGTCCGCGTGGTCGTTCTGGCGGCACAGCAGCTCGCCCGCGGGAAAGAACTGTGGTGCCCAGGGTACATGGAATCGTCAAAAAAAGAGTTGACTTGTGAGAGGAGCAGCAAGGGCCAAGCGTTGCCATCGTTGAGCGGACATGCCCTGCACAAAAGTGCCGTACACAACCGTCTCAACGCGGGCGTGAAGAGCATGGATGCCAGGCTCTGACGGCTACAGGCAAACGCACGCATGTCATGCTCACAAGACGGCACAGCTCGACCCCGTGACTCACGCAAATGCACTCACATCGGTTTGGGTTCCCCAGGCGGCATCACCTGACAAACCCACCTGCTTGAAGAAGATGGGCGCCAGCCTCTCCACCACCCGCCGGTGCATGCGGCTGAAAACCGGCAGCGCAGCCAGGACTGCGACCTGGGGGGCACGCGGCAGGCCGAGGGGGAACAAAGTAGTAGTAACGCGAGTGAAACGGTAGTGGTGGTAGCAGTAGTGGTAGTAGTTGTCGTACGGTAAGTAGAATTTCGACCCACGGCACGCGGGAGACAGGGGGGGGGGATGCTTGATTGCTTGGGGATGGTAAGTTGGCAAGACTGGTGGCGCGTGGAAGGCACTGAGGGCTGTTGGGGCCGAATTAATTAAACCGTATGAAACGGATTAGTGTGCAGGACCAGTGTGCAGGAGGGACCATTCCGTGACACGGCCACACGCATCCTACTGCACAGAAGAGTGAGCCAGTGTTACACTGTGAACAAAAGCCGGAGGTTCCAGGAGTGTAAAACACATTGTGTGCCACGCGGTTTAGCAGGAGCTGTCCATGGAAAGGACAGCAGCCAGGGGACACGGGACCGACACGGGAATCGTAAGGGCCATGTGGCACATTATTCTGTCCTCTGGCGCACGGACCCAAGGACGTGCTTCGCCACCTTGGATGGTGTGTAAAACCATCCAGGACAGACAGTATACGGTATACAGCGCACGCCAGCGCCCCACTGCGGGCTCTTACCACCCGTTGCAAGGCCTGGACGCGTACCTTCTCCCGGAACGCTTCCCGCACCGCCGGCCCCACGGTGTCCTCAAACAGCTGCTGCGGAAGCAGGATCAGGGCGGCGCGCTCCGACACCACCTGCAGGCGTGCATTAAGGGGAAGCTGCTTGGATGGCAGGGCCGTATGGCACAGTAGTACACCACAGCAGCTCCACGCTTCGGCTTCACAACAACGCCTGCTGTTTAGCCCACGCAACCCCTACAGCCCTACGTACGCAGCCATTGCCTGTCTCATCAACCAAGTCCTTTTGTGCCGGTTGTCATTTCAAGCAGGCGAAGCATCAAGACGCCGGGACCATGCGGCCCCTGACACCGCGACGGTGTCCGTCCCCTGACGCCCCCGTATTGTTCCCCTGACAACCCGCGTCGTCCCCTGACGCCCCGCATTGTCCCCTGACGCCCCCGCATCGTCCCCGGACGCCCCCGCACGGTCCCCATGCTGCCCCACCGTTGCAAGGCAAGGCCGCGGTATATTCGCGATCATCGCCTCGTCTCCGAACACGTCGCCCTGCTCGCACGTCTCCAGCAGCACCTCAGCTGTTGAGGGAACGGGGACGTTCATTTTGGGGGAGGGGTCTACATTTGGGCAGGGGAGGGAGCCAAATGGAGCTTGCAAACGGCCGTACGGGGTGGCTTGCGACCCGTTTGCTTGCTTTATGCCTACAGCTACATGGTCACAGCACAGCACGCAGCGGCGACACCTGGCATTCTCCCCACTTGCATCTTTCTCCGTTCCGTACAACCCATGCTTACGCTCATCCTCGCGCCCAGCGCTCTGAGCCCGGCTGCTGCTGTCCTGGCGGCGCGCAGAGCGGCCGCCACCGCCACCGCTGACCCTGCCGCTGCAGCTTCCAGAGCTGCTGCTGCCCGGGCATGCCGCCGCCGTGGGCCTTGGCCGCTGGTGCTTCTGCTGCTGTTTGGGTACATCCCTCAGGGCCACCTGTCCCTCCAGAACCAGGTGCGCAACGCCGGGGGGCTCCCCTGGGCGGTACAGCACCTCGCCACGTGGTAGTACGACAGCGGCTACCTGCGCGGTTGAGGAGCGACGGATAAGCAGGGAAGCATCCGGGATGTGGGGTGTATTGCGCGGGAAGCGGCGGTCAATGAGGACTGAAAGGCGCTGGGTGGGGTGCTGGGTGGGGTGCGTGGCCGCTGTTGGAGCCGCCGGCGGGAGAGCAGAAGCCAGGGTTGGGGCACTGTGCGGACGAGTGAGATTGAGAGCGTGAAGGTCCAATCAACGCAGTTTGTGCTAACTCACCTGGGCAGCCAAGCTCTGGAGCGCATCCTGTCCTGAGCCTTGGAGCTTGGGGCAGTGGGACAGAAAGCGGACGATGGCTGAGACCTGGGGGCCGGAGGTGAAGGATGCAGAGCGGGCGACGGAAACTGACTTTGGGTAAGGCTACTGGTGGTGGACTTGGGCACATGATGTGGAGTTGTTCGTGCGCGTGTGCAAGGTGGTGGCTCGCGTGCCTGAGATACGGTGGCCCTCCAAGGCCACCTGTCTCCGTCCCTGGCACTGGTCCGGCTGCGGCACAAAACTGCAGGCCGTGCGAGTGTTGTACCCAGTTTCTGATCGTACACGAATGTACAAGGAAGACTTGGCGTGCCGGCCGGCACTGTGGGACCCAAATGCCCTTCCGCATAAGCGCACATGCCATGCGCACGTTACGCTTACCTGCTCAACAGACCGAGAAGCTGGTGCTGAAAGCAAAATGGCTGTTATTTGTTGTAGTGTGGCATGTTTCTTCCCGCCTGCATTCTGCTGCCAGGATTCACTTGCAGTCTGCTCGTCTCCTTGCTCGCTGCACGGCTGTGCGCCTGCTTGGTCTTCCATACTAAATGCACTGGATTCAACGTTTACATTGTCACTGGTCTGGCGTAAAGAGAGACGGCCTGTTGTCCGGACCTACGGATAGTCGCGACCATGAATGAAGAATTTATGACGCATAGACTAACTGAAATATTCACATATTGCATATTCTTCGGTTAATTTCTTGCACGCTTACTAAAGCTACATGTAGTACTGGTCACCACGCGCCACCATGCACAAGTCACATGCTGCACTAGCGGTGCGCTTGTTGCGTTGTGAAGTGCATGCAGAGCGCCAGCCGCCCGGCCATGCATTTGTATCGGCGTTGCGATGGACATGAGCATCAACAGGAAATGCACGCAACAAACTCGGAACTCCCACGTGCACCAAGGCCCTTGGTGCAACGGTCCCCTGCCGGGGCAAGGGAGCCCTGCTGTGGAACAACGAAAGCCCCGGGCCTGTGTAACAGGAACTTACCAATTGGTCATACAACTGATCCGAACTTCCTCAAGGGCGTTATGCAGCGTGATGTCGGTCTATGGCAGGTCGCATCAGGGGCAACAGCACGCTGCGTTCCATGCTGTGCAGCTGACCAGTGCTCCTGTCAAACAGGGTAGAGCAGTGCCCCACTGGGGCACCTTTGGATGCTGCCGGGCACATGCTTAAAATATTCAGCAGCAGCAGATAGCGGTTAAGGCACCTCAACCGTTTGAATGTCCCGATTTACTATACCGTTGCGGTGGGTTTTAGGACCAGATGCCCCTCCAGCATGGCAGGAACTGGTGCCGTAGCCGCGTGGGCCTGCGTAGGCCGAAGATGTTGGTCCTCTGCATCGGCTGCATGCACCCAGACCTGCCCAGACTCACCCACACGCAAACATGAGTCTTGGCGCTACAACGCATCGATTACAGCAGAATGCTTAAAGGGTGCAAGATTCCAAGACGGAGTCATAGAGGGGTGGACGAAGGGATCCCGGAATACTGGTACTTCAGACGGACAGGACTAAAGTGCAGGGGCAGGTGGGGTCTTGAAAGCAGGGCGGCACCCGGGGTGGGATCTTGCTGAGTCTTGGCACAAGGCGCAGTAAGCTTTTGGTAGCACAAGGTACCTTCTGTTTGGTAGTGCGTATGTCGTTGTTACGCGTTGGGTTTCTGGACACCGAGGCTTCCAGATGTCATTATAAGGGTCACTGCCGTGCGCAACACAAGTGCCCGCCCTCTGTAGAAATCTTCTGCAGCGTGCTTTAGGAAGTGTACCAGGGGGCTGCGACAACCTTGGGGCGTTGTATGCCCGCTGCGTCAGGGAAGGAGCGGCTGAATGGGGGAAGGGGTGGCACGTGGCGAAAAGGTTGCTCCAGAACCGCATGGCTCTCATGTCTGCCGACGCCAACGCCGACGCCGCTTGTCAACAAAAGACGTAGCACATAGTCGTAGGTGTAATATAGCTTGCACGAGAACCAGTTGGTATTGATCCACGCGATCCAAGGTCTCATCTAACAGATTCATAACCCAGCTTCAGGGCTGGACACTGGACTGGAGAAGATTTTCGGTTCATCTCAAGGTACGTTTATGACCAGCAGCTCTCTTCTGTTGCGGCAGTCCTTCTGCAGCGGTGCCTCTGACGTTTTTCGCGGCCTCATGGTGGTGGGCGGCCTTCGCAAGACGGGCTTGCGGACAAGCGCTCCACACATGGGCCAGTCGACTGTTGAGCTATCTGTATGTGTGACTTGCAATCAGGAGCTTGCAGCGCCGGGCCGAAGGGGTTGCAGCGGCAAAACACTCAACTTCTATGTCAACGCCGCGGTGCCCCAAATGCCGATAATGCATGTTGATGATCTGCAAAGATGTACAAAGAAATTTTTTGTACCAACTGCAAGCTGCTTGCCTCAACACTGCTACGACCATGCTGAACCCTTCCGCAGTTACTCGAGCCCCGGCCCAGCCTCGCGTAGCATCGTCAGAGCATCTTAGCCATTGACAAATTCAATGTCGCGAAAATTAGCGGGCGTTGCCCTGCTGATACTCGGGGCTGCCGTGGTAGTGAACTTGGCACCAGTTGCCCAGGCACAAGGGACGGCCCAGGGTCCCATTGCCGTGTACGTTGGTGCTGACCCAAGCAGCCGTCAAGACAAAGCACGCAAGAACATAATCTTGAAGTCTGCCAAGGTGAGCAGAAGGGAACGCGCATTCGGGTCGTCAGCGCATAACAGCTTGGGGAGCTGGGGTTGCTGTGGCAGGTTGTAAGCCTCCCACATCGCCGCACCCATGGTGGGCAGTCAAGGACACCGTGCACGGACGCAGACCGCAGACCCCAGCCCCAGACCCCGCATGCCAGCAGCTTCATTGTGTTTCGGTATATTTCGTCATTTGACCTTGCATCGTGCATCATCATGTACGGTACCTCGAGTCCTTGTGCGGTGGTGCCACAACCCCTGACGGTTGACGCCTGAGCCTTGCTTGACCGCCCCTGCAATGCCTTCCATGCAGTTCAAGCAAACAGTTACGGCGGTGAAGGCCTTCCCGCCCCGGCTCAGCCCCGACGCCAGCATTCACGTCATGCTGGTCACCACGTTCGGGCAGCTCCCGCCGGTGAGTCAACCTGCACCACCTGCCTGACGGAAGGCCTTCAGCATGCCTGACGAATATTGCCGTCTCCGTCGCCGCAATCATACCCGCTCCTTGCCATTGCGCCCATAGGAGCCCGCAATGTTACTGAGCCTGCACTTGCTCGTTCATGCACATGAACACCGAACAAGCGCTGAGCCGTTCTGTCAGTTCTACACCTTGCCTCCACCACCCGCGCCCGCATGTCCAGCTTCCTGCACCCAGCAGGAGGATCAGTCCGCCCTGATAGCACGCATGCGCCAACCCGCACCCAGCCTCATGTCCACATTGAACATCTCCCATCAATGCACCATGCCTGCATCATGCCATACACTGTTTACCCTGTTGGGCGCCTTCACACAACACGCAATGCTCGTCCGCCCACATGCCGCAGGCGGACCAGTCTGCCCTCGTGACAGGTGTCGACCGTCCTGGGGGCCTACTGGTGCTGCTGGCCGACCCCCTGGCGCCCTCCCCTGACTACAACGGGGTGATCGGCCGCTTCACGGGGACCTTCCCTGCATGCACCTCGGTAAGCTGCCGTCCTCCGCGTCTGCAAAGACCCAGTGTGGCGGGTGCTCCTTACGTATGGGGAGGGAGCCATGAAGACTGGTGCTAGAAGCTAGCCGTACACCTGAGGCGAACAAGCAGCGACCGCAGCTCCCCGGGGAAGTCTGAACAATCTCTGTCTTTGTCGTCCAGTCTGTCGTACAGCTAACCACCAACCGCTCTCACTGCAGGCGCCCGCCGGCCGCGTGAACGGCCTGCTGCTAGGGGAGTACCGCCGCCAAATCCCGGAGCAGCTGCCGGCGGGCGGCGGCGTGTTGTCGTTTGCTTGTACAGCAGGTGCGTGCGTGGCACGGAAAGGCCCCACCCTGACAGGGGTCGCTTAGTGTGTTGCGTGTGACTAGGGGGCCCTTGTGTCGGTTGTGCCCGTGTGGCATAGCAGCCGCCCAAGCACCTCTACGCCACGAGGTGGAGCTATTATTATAATTGCAGCTTGCATCCTCTTAGCACGTAGACGCTATCACGCTATCACGAACTGCTGCATGTGGCGGCTTGTTGTCGTTTGCCTGTACAGCAGGTGCGTGCGTTGCAAAAGAGGTTGCACCCTTGCACGGATAGCAGTGCTGCGTTGCTTGCAAATGGGGGCCTGCGTCGGTTCTGCCTGCGTGACAGGGCAGCACCAATGGCGTCACGAGGTGCAGCTTGCGTCTTGTGAGCACACGTAGCTGCTGGGTCCACATGGCATTACTTGCGCCATTGCAGATCAAGGGAAGAGGGGCAGACGGACGCGATGTGCGGCATTCTGCTGGCACGGCCCATGCAACCACTTGCGCCACGCAGCCGTGCCCTACCTGCCACAATCCGCACCTTGTCACCTTCCGTGCGGTCCCCAGGCCTGCAGCTGTACCGAGAGCAGGCCACCGAGTCGGGAGCCGTGTACCTGTTCTTCACGCCCCGCGGCGGATGGGTAAAGCTTCTCGGCTACGACTTCTCAGGTGCGTGCAGTACGGCACTGAGGTGCCCGCTGCAGGGTCGACTTTCAGGGTCATGCGACCTCAGGGGCCATGCACGGTCATGCGTCGTTCGTCAAGGACCTGCCGGCCTGCGCTAATCCCTTCATTTACGCTGCCCACCGCATGCCGCGTCCCCAACCTGTACTGCACCTGTTCGCGCCCCTCACCTTTTCTCACTGCGGCAAGTGAAGCACACACCCAGTCACCTGCCCACCCTCCTTCCGCCTGCAATGTCTGCATCCGCGCCTCCCTTGGTCTGTTCCCCTGGCCTCAACCCATACGGCCTCGTGCCGTACACCATGCCGTACACCATGTCGTACACCATCATGGACCTGCAGCCGCCAGCTTGTTGCTCTTGCTCCATGCCCTGCCATACCCTGACCACAACCCCGCACCGCCACGTGCCGTACACCCATGCGACCCACAGCCGCCAGCCGCGCCAAGCAGTGGCGCAGCCTTCTGTACTTCCTGCCGCCCAGCCCGCCTGTGCTGGCGCCGCCGTCGCCCCCCCTCAGCCCCTCGCCGCCGCCCTCGCCTCCGCTGCCCTCGCCGCCATCACCCCTGCCACCCTCGCCAGCCCCGGCCGTCGCCCCTAGCCCTCCTCCCAGCCAGAGTAAGTTCCGCGTCTGCGCTCCTGCTTTCCGTAACGGATTCGTGTCGTTATGCACCTCTGTAGCGATGTTTTGTGCATCTTTTGACAGCCCGGCGGTCGCACCGCCGCCACGCCCCTTTCTGTCATTGCGCCATGCTTGCGGTGACCGCCAACCGCACATGCACTCAATCGCTGCTACACAGCAACTGACACAACCATTCCAATTACGTACTCCACAGCACCGGAGGCCAAGGTGGTGTTTGTGGTCGAGGACACCTCCGCTAACCCACGCCCCGACGTGCAGCGCAAGAACGCGCTGACCGCTGGTCTGCTGCTGCTGCTGGGCGAGCAGCCGTTGGCGGTGCCACGTGCCGGCGTGGCGCCCGCACACGTTTTGTACGACAACACGTGGGCCAAGCTGCCTGCCGACCAGCGCACGGTACGCGCCGTTCGTGCATTACGACGAGCGACGATTTGCTAAAGTGGCATGCGGTCACCTGTTCCCGAGACCGTTGTGCATGCCTACCCTTCCGCTGCATACCACCACACACCTCGCGCTGGTGTACAGGGAAGCCAACGACGGCAACGAGGAAATACGTTTCGTTGCCACCATGCAGGCCCTCAACACGTTGGTGCGTCAGGGCCGCACGGCGCTGTCTGTGGTGTTGACGGACCTGCCCAACGCACAGCTCAACACACTGCTGCAGCAGCTCACAGGCATCCCAGAGCTCACCTGCACAAAGGTGGGCGTATGTGGTCACCCGGTAGCGGACAGGGGAGGTCCCTCATGGGCGAGACACGAATGGCATGTTCCGTGATGCCTGCTGCACTAGAGGTGCTACGCGCCAACGGCAAGGCCCAGCGCAACGATGCGGTGTAAGACGTGTGGGCGATATGGACGGCAAAGACTGTACGGCATCGGTGCTGACCCTCTCTTGCTTGCCCGTCCACAAACCACGCAGCGCGACGCGACAGCTGGAAGCCTCACCGTCACCGCCACCGCCATCTACGCCGCTTTCAACGTGCCGTACTTTGACCCCAGCTTCCAGGTACGACCCTTGTACGACGATACCTGAGGAGCAACATTTCTTGCTTCCTTCACGATGCGACCGCACAGCATCCTAACGCATACCGTATGTCCGCCCTGCACGACTTGCTGCATAGCAATATGCGCCGACCGGGGCACTGAGCTGCTGTGCGATCACGCTAACAGTGCCTTGCTGAGGTCTCCTAGGCAGTCCTAGGTATGTGCTCGACAGTGGCAGATCCCCGCTTTGGTATCCCACTCTCTTGCCCGCCCGCCCTGCCAGTCTGCCCGCACCACCACCGCTGTCTCGTGCAACCGTGGCGGGGCGGTTGTGACGGTTGACGGCGGCAACGGTGACGCTGCTCTGTGGGAGATTGTGGTGGAGCAGGGCATTGTGCGCCTGGTGAGTGCACCGCGAGAACGATAGTGGTGTCATGGAGGCCTCCAGCTCCTGCGGTGGGGCCCGGCAAGCGCGCATGCCGTACGACAGCGCCTCCCAAAGCAGCAGGTTGGCGGCATGCTCGACTTCCCTGCCTGGAATCGCATGATGTAATTTTCCTACATCTGCAGTACCCAGCGGCAACCGTACTCGCCTCAGCACAGTTCCTAGTTAGCCATGGAGTGCAGCCTCCATCTGCCTCCAACTGCTATGCATCGTCCCTTACGCTGCCCGTTCACAACCCGCCCTGTTGCTTCCAGCTTTCAAGTAGAGCCCTCACTGCCGTCTGCCTGCCTGCTTTCACTGCCATGCGCAGATTGGGTACGACTTTGCGGCGCGCGGCTACCCTGGTCCGGCCAAGGCTGCTAGCCAACCGTGGGCAACCGTGGCAACCGTCGCGGCCGCCTACCCTGGACCCATGCGCACGGGCAACCAGCGCCCGCCAAGGTGGGCGTGTGCCAGTGCCCAGCATCCATGTCACAGGCACGTGCCTTGGACGGGAAGGCCAGCCTTGGAACACGTGCACACATGGCACATGTACCGGCTACACAGGCCCGAGCACCGTACGTACCCAAACATGCTTCCTACAACTGCAGAGTCAGATTGTGTCATGCATCAAAAGGGTTGAGCACTTGAGGACCTAGCTGCGGTTGACTGCGCCCCACATCCCTGCCCCACGGCGCACCCTCGCACCCTCCTCCCACGCTCCTCCAGGCCCCTGTCCCCGCCGCCGCGGCCCCTGCCGCCCTCGCCCGCGCCCGCCGTGGTCCGCTCGCCGTCTCCGCCTGCCCCGTCGCCGTCGCCCCCGCCCCTCATTGTGAACCGTGTGGTGTTCCTCACCGACCCCACACCCCTGGCGGACCAGGACAAGAAGGAAATTGCGCAGGTGTGACAGCAGGGAACTTGGCGTAGCACGCTGCTAGCTGTGCACACTGGCTTACTGGAATCACGCAGGTGGAAAATTGCGCAGGTATGACAGCAGGGAACTTGGCGTAGCATGCTGCTAGCTGCCCATACCGGTATGAGCGAAATGTCTTTGCGGCACAAGCCAGAGGACAAGAAAGAGCGAAGGGCTGTGGGAGGCTGTAGCGGGGCTGACCAGGGCGACTGGGCTGTACACGCATGGACAGGCAGTGTTGTGGAACATAGGAATATCAGCTATGCGCCTGCTTCATATGGTTGGTCAGGTGGCCTGTGACTTGTTGTTTTCACAACAGGGCGGGCTGGTATGGGCATGTTGCAGACTGGGCAGGCAGCGTCGCACAACATACGCATGTTCGCTCTGCGCCTGCTTTAGAGCATACACGTCATGGCCCTTGGTGCGCTTCATCTCTTCACAGGACGGGCTGGTCAACGTCGGTCTTCGGCCCACACTATCGGCTGTGCCGCTGGAGGGCGCCATGGTGCACGTGGTGTACGACACCACGCTGGTCAACCTGCCGCCCGCCAGCCTGGCCACCGTACGACGCCTGGTCAACTCCAAGGTGGGCTAACCACTTTTGTCAGTTTGGGGGCCTGGTATGCGGCTGAGGGCCATGGGATGGTCGCAGACCCTCGCGGTGCGGCCATGTCCATGCTCCCGCTTGTTGCTGTCCTGTCGTGAGCCTGTGCATGCGTGCCAAGACCGGTTGCCCAACTACGCCATACGACCATAAGACCCTAGTTGTACCCGATTGGAGCACTGGATGCTGCGTGGGTGTTATGTGGGTGCCTTGCGCGCTGCCTCTGGGAGTTACCTGTCACTCCATACCCCTTTGTCCTCCCTATGAGCGCAGTCCACCATACTGACCATCGTCTTCACGGCCAACGTCACGGATGCGGCCCTGAATGCAATCCTGTCCAACGTAACGAACGCCACCACCGCCTGTGTCACGGTAGGTTCTAAGCCCCAATCGTAGCACAAAACAAGCACGTCGCATAATGTACGCATACTTCCAACCGCACCACGCACCCCTACATGCCTGGGCCCTAGAAGAAAGCCTCGCTTATAAAAATATGTGCACCGCTCAACCGTGTTGACAACCGCAAACGCTGCTTGTAGCCAGCAGCATGGCGTGCGTCGTACCCGTACTAAATCTTGCGGGAAGGCACCACCGTACAACGCCTGCGTCCCAAAGGTGCCCTAACCCATATGCACTCCTGCAGACGCCGCTGGCTGCCAACAGTACGGCACGTGCCGTACGGCTGATCGACATCGCTGGCGACCTTAAGTCCGACGGCTGGCGGCCGCTGGCCAACACGCGCACCGTCACGTGCGGCGCCGCCGGCACGCCCGTCTTTGCGCTGGGCACGGCTAAGACACAGGCGGTGGTCCTGGAGATCAAGACGGCAGGTAAGAGAGTCATTACCGGTAGTGGCCTGGACAGGTGCTTTGGGGGCTTGAAGGCTGTGAAAGGCTGGGGACGTTGGCGCTGGGGGGCGTGGAGGGGGGTAAGTGAGGGGCAATGGGGCCTGGGTGGGAGCTGGGAGGATCAGTGGCTGGTGTCCTCTGGGCATGGTAGGGGGCGGGGGCATGAGTGTGTTGCACCACTACGCCACCATTACCTGCACTGAACGCATCGCTGCGTTGCGTTACGTTACCACTCGTACGTGCTCTTGAAATTGATGTCTGCACGTAGCTTGCATTTGCAATAATACAGGACTACACGCCACCTGCGCTGCTCGGCCCCGCAGCTACACGTATCGTTGCGTTACGTCACCGGTCGTGCGCTCTCTTGACTCTGCAGTCTGCACGTGACTTTGCCGTTGCAATAAGCCACCTGCGCTGCTCGGCCCCGCAGCGGGCGGCACTGTTCGCCTAGTGGGTTACGACTTCACCTCGGGCGGCCGCGGCGATAACCGCAAGCCGCTGGCGGCGCTCGCGGGCTTCATAACGCCGCTGGTGGCTTAGTAAACCCGCGTGTCATGGGTACACGTGTCACCCTGACACGTTTGCATGGGCATGGGGGCTCTGGCGGGTTTCACCACCAGCGTGTCAATGTGACACGTGTCAATATGGGTCGCCCCTGTGCGTCCACCGTGCTGGTGCCGCCGTTGCTCCACTGGCTGACTTCGTGAGCATTGGGAGTGCATCTGTGCTGAGCGGAACGAACGCACAAGTAGCAGCTTGCACTATTGTCGATTGATTGCCGAGTGCTTGTGTGCGCAGTAGTGAGTTGCATGTGTGATTAGGAACACATTTGCGCGTGATTGAATGAGACATAATTGATTGTTACCGGTACGCCCATTCATGCCGTGTAGTGTGCTAGCTGATTGGGCCGCACGCAGATCCCCGTAACTCTTAATGTTAGGCTTAACACCGCATTGATTTGTCGACGGCTGTGTACTAGCTGACGGTAGAGCACAATGGCGCACGTGGACGGGGGGCTGATTGTTGCACCCGCTCTGCTAGCTTGCGTGTGATGAGCAGGATGTGCCAAGGTGACGTTGTGGTATGGGCCCGCTGGCGCGCACGGGTGAGGGCTGGATGGCGTTGCAGCAAGGCAGTAGGGATGCGGACGGCTAGATGCGTGGTGACGGGCGTAGCAGGTGGTGACGGTGTATAAGCATGCGGTGAAGGGGTGATCACAGGTGTGTTGTGACTGTCCTGGTGTTGTCTAACGGTCAGTCCTGTATCTCCAGACCTAACGGTCAGGTGCGGTCGAGGCGTGTGTCTTAAGCGCACTGAGTGTTGCCTTGGGTTGCACTCCAACAACAGCTTGCCTCGGTGCGCACAAATGTACGGAGTCGTTGCAAGGGGTTGGCCGATGTGGTGTTCGCGCCGCGTGCTTGCGCCGACGCTACTGGTACAGCGAGGGTGCACGCAGCGGCCGTGTTCGGGAGCATGTGACACGTGTGCTTGCACGGTGTGCTATAGCAGGCGACGGGCCCCCGTTCGGCTGCCTCAGGCTGCTTCATTGAGCTACACGATACCCAAGGCGTTGCCTTATGGGTAGCGTTGCCTTACGGGATTACCGGTACCGGTACGCGGTACTACCCTTGTTTGGGCCCATGCCAGAAACCCTGGTCCGGAGACCCCGGACCAGCCACTGGTTGGTGGCCCGAAGCTGCTGTCTGACGCTGAGTGATGGCTTACCGTATGGCGTCAAAATCTCAGGTTTCAAGCTACACGGCATAGCACTCATGGATGGCCTTTTATTTTCACAAGCAGGCGGGGCTCACGCCTCGGCCATTTGGCAGGGTCCAGCTATGGGCGACACTACCGGTATCAGGTAGAAGGGTGTACCGGAGCTGTATGCAGGTCAAAGTAGTTGTGCTACGCATGGCGAAGTTGACGCGGCGGTCAAACGTAGCGCTTGGCCTCGCAAAGCGGGCTCAGGGCAGGCCGGCCCGTAGACGAGAGGGGAACGGAAGCGGCGCCAGCGTAGCTGTCAACCCACTGAATGCAACGAATGACTGTGCAGTTGTAGTTTTCCTCCAGTAAGATGTACTTCCATAGCTTGCTTGGACTGGTTGTTATAGTCTCGCGGTTGTACGAGTCCCGCCCACCGCGACATGTTTGCCATGTTGCAATGGAGCGCTGCAGCTTGCTAGCGCGGCAATAGCGCTCAGCAATAACAGTGTTGCTGGATAAAGCTTACATCTGGGTCTATCACAACGAACGGTGGGCTGCACGCGCGAGCGATTTCGCTTGGGCATAACGTTGCTTTGACCTAGGCGCTATCGTGGGCAATAATCATAAATTCCAAAACCATTCTATTCTACAGAGGGTCTGCAGCTGCCAAGCGGTGAGTCTCTGTGGTCCTCCCTTTGCACACCATGTGTGGGCTGTCCGGATACTGCTGCTGCAGACGCACTAAGCCCACTAAAAAAAGCAATTACTCACAGAGTCTCCTGTGCGCACTATTACTTAGTTTATACATAGCGCCCTGACAGTGCTGATTTCGCGTGGGGCCCGCGGCTGCGTGGGTGGACAACTGCGCATGCCCCAACAAGCGTGTCACAGACGCGCCAGTCCTTGACCAGCTGTCACCTGGGCGGTCCCGAATGCGCATGTGCCATTGACACAAGAATTTTAAACTGTGCAGGGTGCGTCCTCAGCTCCGGCACGCAGGCGCCGTGTGGGGCCAAACCCACCTCCCCGCCTGACTCACAGGAACGCAGCAGCAGACTCAGCGCCACTCACACGAACAACCCAGAGGCTGCAGCAAGCAGCTGTAGCACCTTTGCCAGCAGCTGTTGGCGGAAACCATGGGACGACAATCAGTCGCCATGCTGGCTCTGGTGCTAGGGGCCGTGCTGCTGGCCCTGTGCCCGGGCTGCCTTGCACAGTCGTGGGCCCAGGGCCCACTTGCCATCTACAACGACGGCGACCCGGCAGCGGCTGGTAACATGGACCTGGCTCGGAAGAAGGCCTTCGTCAACTCCCTCACGGTCAGTGCGCTGTGTAGCAGCAAGCTGCAAGCAACACAGTGCCATGCATCGGACGGGGGTTACGTCAGGGTCCCCCGGGGCACGCAAGAATGCTCGACATCCCGGTGAAACACGTGACGCGCGAGGCGCCATGTAATTCGCAAGGGAGTCACAGGATCGCGGGAGCTACGGTTGTACGGCACATGGGCACCAACAGTACGGCAGACGCACCGTGTGCTTCGTCGAGGTGGAGCTGCGCTGCATATGCAGCAGCTTGCAGCGGCGCAGCGGCAGAGATGTGGCAGTGCCAGCTGTGGGCCCCCCACGGCAGCGCCAGAGCTGCCAAACGGGGTCTGCTTGCGTGGTTGTGGTTTGAACATGGCCCTACGCTGTAGCCACTTGGTGGCGGCGTGCGCACGTCGCTTGGCACCCGGGAACGTTTGAAGGAGAGGCAGGTAACAGAAGCAGCTAAGCACCATGGCGTTCTGGAGCAGGGAGCGTGGCTGCCATGATGGCACCTGCCACAAATACTCCCTTGCTCAGCGCACAGCGCAACACGGACCGTCGGCAACGGACAAGTGACGAATGCACACTCCCGAACTGCTGACCGCCCACCGCAGACCACAGCTAACGCGCGAGACATTGAGCGCATCTTGTCCACCGCCCGCCCTTCGGTGCCAATGGCGGCGGCACGGAGCCACGCCCTCATGGCCAACACGCTGCAGACCATGAGCCCGGTGGGTGTACGGCACATGGTGTACGGCACTTGCATGCCTTACAGTGAGCAGTACAGGTGTGCTACATCGGCGCGTTGTCCTTGGCGTGTTGGTCGTGCGGTGCTCGCATCGGACGGGGGAGAGCGGGGGCTGCTGGCTGGGTGCCAGCCAGGCACCAGCGCCGTGCGTAAGCCCCCCACCTGCCCCATGCCATGTTTGTGCACCATGGCGCATATGCCGGCTGATTTGCGGGTCTTCAACGGATTTCGCTGGCCCTCCGGGCAGTCCTGCGCTCCTGGATCCTTGAGACCACTCCGCCGGACCCGCTCAAGAGCATACTGCGTGCCTCGTTCAGTTCTGCCCTGGCACTGAATTTCTGCATACTGATTCTTGTCCTCTTTCCCGCCAGTCCAACTTGGCCACCTTGCATGGGCTGGTGGACCGCACTGGGGGGCTTCTGGTGCTGGCGGCGACGTGGGACAGCAGCGCGGACTACAACATGCTACTGGGCGGTTTCCTGGGCATGAGCCCAGGATGCACGTGGGTAAGTGGTACCGGTATGCGATGACACGTAGAGGACCAGCGGGGGCGCGAGATCAGTTGATGTAGTCGATGAGGATGGTGGATAATGGAAAGGCACGTGAGGCACGTGCCCAGCGGATTGCATGTGGCGACGTGCGTGGGTGGGTCCGCTTGCTACGCCACTTGGGTCAGCAGCGCGGACGTGCTTGCGCTCTGCACTCACACGCACGCGCATGCACTCACATGCACCCTGGGGGGTTTCCTGGGCATGAACCCAATGTCCACATGGGTTGACTAGCGGCGCGTGCGGTACAGGAGGTACAGAAACGAAGACGGTGCAGGCACTAGGCGGCCCTTGCTTGAGGATGGTGTATAGGGGAAAGTTCCACGAGAAGGACCCGTGGGTCTGCACGGGGATAGCCGTGCTTCCACGGCCCAGCGCAGCCTTTGGGTGATCTGATCTTGGGCTCAGTGCTTTATCTGCCTGCATATTTGCCGCACCAACTGCTCTGAGCCTGAAGTGCAAGGGCCCCCGCCCGCAAACGACCAGGTACAATCCACGGCAAACAATCTGGAGCAGTACAACGGCCCGGGTTTCCCTTCGGTCCTGCTCACCGGCAGCAACAAGTACATCGCCTTCACCTGTACGACCGGTGAGTCAGCGTCGTACCCGCACTCCAGCCGCACCGGTGCTGTCACATGCGTGTCAGCCCAGATGATGCCTTCGGAGTATGGGTATTCCTGAACCGGGAGGGCATTTGGAAAGGGGCGTTGGGTTCCATTGTTTGACCGGCGTGTCTTTACAAACCTCGACCGAGCCGCACAGGCGGCATTCCGGACCAGGCGGTCCGTACCCAGCCTGCAGGTGCCACACGTGGCTCAGCCTACACGGCGCCTTGGGAAGGGGGACAGTCGTGCACAGGGGCAGCGTCTTGAGTGCGGCTGTAGCGGCCCACGTCCTTGATCAGCATATCCTTATGAACACTGACAGCGCGCGTCAGGCGTTCCATAGTGGGCCTTACCTCAGGGGCTACTGCACCTCCCATCTCTTCCTCCCCACCATTACAACGCCGTATCTTTTCACGCTCCCGCCACGCAGGCATTCCGTGGTACACGGAGATCGGGCGGAGC
>BQMZ01000219.1:0-95639 GCA_036984285.1 Chlamydomonas sp. KOR1
ACACGAGCATTGGGGGGTGTGGAAGTCGTCGCGTAATGGAGAAATGCATTCTCTCGGACTGATGCGTGCACGTCCCCGTCCTGACGCTTGCCTCACTTCCGTGTGCCGCAGGTTATTGGCCGTGTGGTCCTCAGCCCCACGTGCCTGTGGCTGGGTGAGGTGCTGGCCATGTTGCGCCGGCCGTGCTGCCAGGGGCAGGGGTGGCAGCAGGGGCAGGGGCAGCCGCATGCCCCCTCAATCACGAGCGGCGGAGTTGCAGCGGGGCAGATACAGGTGGAGGACGGAGGGCGGGTGCTGCTGCCGCGGGGAGTGCGGATGATAGCCGGGGCGGCAAAGCAGCAACAGGTGCGTATGCATTCGCGAAGAGGGTGGGCAGGGAGTGGAGTTTGGGTTGATAGTGTGATGTACGACCCTATGGCTGGGGGAGGTGCTGGCCGTGTGCGCCACCTGTGCGGCCAGGGACAGGGGCGGCTGCAGGGGCAGGGGCAGGGGCACGACTGGCCTTGTGCGGGCGGCGGAGGGGCTGCGGGACGGCAGGGGCCTCAGGACGGAGGGCGGGTGCTGCTGCCGGGGGAGGGGGGTGCGGATGGTGGCATCGGGGCCGGCAAGGCAGCAGCAGATGCGCATTTCTTTGAGGTGACAGAGGGGGAATGTTGGAGTCTTCGGTGTGCCGGACATGAGTCACCCAGGGACGGATCTGAGGTTTCAGGGGTCCGGGGAGACCCCGCATTAGCACACAGAGCACACAGATCGCAAGGATAAGCTGGCCCGATGTGCACTCTTGTAGGTCAAGGTGTGTCTCTCAAGATACGTATGCGTCAGACAAGCACGAATGCGGAACACGAAGTTCGTGTGGTTCTCTTTGCATGTCGCGTCGTTCCACTCTGTCACCCTTATAAGTTACGCTCCTCGCTGCCCCGAGCATGCAGGGCAAGCACCATGTCTACAAAGCCGAACAGTTTAATGATGCTCCCTGCTGCCTTGACCGTGTAGGGCAAGAAGCGAGGGAGGGCCGCCAAGAAGGCAGCACAGGAGCAGCAGCAGCAGCAGCAGCAGCAGCAGCAGCAGCCTCAGTTCGAGCTGCTGCCCCCTGCACCCCCTCCCCCTCCCCTAACCGCCCTTTGGCTCCTGTCCCGCGTTGTGCCCTCACTGCTGGATGCAGTGGCACGGCTGGCACAGCGAGTGGGGCGGAGGGGAGAGAGATGGGCTGGTAGCCCGGACCTTGGATTCGGCGAGGGGCCGATGGGGGCGTGGGGCGTGGGGGAGAGCGGAGCGCTGTGCGGATGGGCGGCGGCCCTCCGGGAGCAGGAGCACCAACAGCCGCCGGGTGTGGAGAGTGGGGTGCAGGGGCAGGGGCAGGGGCAGGGGCAGGAGCAGCAGGGAGAGGAAGGCGGGGAGCAGGGGGAGGAGGACTGGGACGTGGCTGCCGACATGAGGGCGGCAGGTAAGCGGTGCGCTGGAAAGTCCGTTTGTGTTGTTCAAGTGCATGCAGAGGGCGCTGCGCACTGTCGGAGCCTTTGCTTCCGGTCCGGAGGTTCAGTGGAGTTTGGGCTGCACTGGTGCCGTGGCTCCACTCCTGCAATCCAGGTGGTGTCGAGCAGCATGCTGGATTGGGCATAGGACGCGCACACGTTCAGCGGAGATGCCAATACATGCACTTGTCGACACGCTTGTCCACACGTAACTTGTGCTCAGCCGCTTCCGCAGGAGCCCTGCGCCGGCTGCTCCGAGACCCATGGCTCCTGCTGCCGTACGGCACGGACGAGCTGGCAGTTGCCGTACAGGTCCTGGCGCTGCAGGTGCGGTCGCGCCTGGCCTTGGCGGCGGCGCCGATGCCTTCCCGTGGCCAGGGGCAGGCACATGCCGTAGCGGAGCCGGGGGCAGCAGCAGCAGCAGCAGCGCCATGGGGAGCGGCAGCGGATACAATAGATGTGCGAACAGCCGGGGAGGACAAGGGGGAGAAGGCGGCAGTTGCGCTGGCGGGGGATCCCCAGCGCGCGTTTGGCCTGCTACTGTGCGATGCGTTAGGGGTTCCGGCACAGGCGACGGCGGCGGCCATGCATGCGTTGGCAACGCTGCAGCGTGGCAGCGGTGGCGGTGGTGGAGGTGTAGACGGCCTGGCCGCTAGGGAGGCGTTCCCGGCAGCTGCTGTTGATGAGCTTGAGGGTCGGCTGGACAGCCCGGGCGGAACAGCTGACAACACCATCGACGCTGACCTGCAGGTAGGTTGCGAAGTATGCCCGACTCGACCTTTGCCAGTCGGCAGCAGTGAAAACACGTGAAGCCTAAAGGGCAACTATTGGAGGACTGTGGCGCCGAATTGCCCTCGAATACGGTACCGTATGCGAACAATTGAAGTGCCCGTGTTGCACATGGTTACTGCCCATGCGCAGGCCCTCTTCCGCGCCCTTGAACACGCAGCTGCAGCATGCACGTCCACAGCCCAAGCCACAGCCCCATCCTCTCCACCAGCTGTCCCGTCTTCCCAAAGCCCCTGTGCCACAAGCACAAGCACCACGGAATCGCACGGGGATTTGTCAGGGCTGGCCCCAGCTGCCTCCTGGCCTGCCGCCCTTCCGCTCCTCGCGCTGCTGAACCAGAGCCTCATCCCCAGCCCGGCGGCAGACCCCCACACTTCTAGTAGCCAAACCACGTCCCTCTCCAGCCTGACAGGCGTCGCCACCGAGGGCCCTGGGCCAGCTAACACCACCACCACCACCACCTCTGGCCCCTCGCCAATCTACACCGCCATCCACACACTGCTGCTGGTGTCGATGGTGCAGCAGCAGCAGCAGCAGCAGCAGCAGCATCCCGGGGACCACTACCAGCGCCTGGGCGGCGAGTGTGGTGATGTGCAGAGGCAGGAACAGCAGCCGCAGCAGCTGCAACAGCTGCAGGCGGCTTCCGCCGGTACACAGCCTGCAGTGGGCTCAGACGCCGTGACCGTCAACGACGCCGCCACCTGCAGCCCCGACAGCGCTCTTATTGGTCTTAGCGTCGAGGCAGATGGAGGGCCAGCAGCAGCAGCAGCAGCAGCAGCGCACACCGCGTCACCTGTGTCCTCGGACCTCCTTGCCCTGCTGGCTGCTCAGCCGCCACCGGCAGCGGCAATGGGAGTGCATGGTGCAGGAGGCTCAGCAGCAGCAGCAGCAGCGGGAGCGGGCCACGCTGCTGCTGGCGGGGCCAGAAGCGCGCAGTGCCCCCTGCTGCTGAGCGCCGCCACCCGGCAGGACCTGCTGCGGCTGGTGGCGGTGGCGGAGGAGTGCGCCGTACGGTGCGGGGTGCGTCCGGAGCCGGCGGCGGCGGCGGAGGAGAAGAAGAAGGACGACGAGGAGCAACAGCAGGATACAGACATGCGAGCGGGGGAGGCGGGACCAGCGGCAGCAGGGGAGGGCGTGGCGGGGGCGCTGGGGCGAAGCGTGGCGTCCGTTGCGGCGGCATTGGGGGCGGTAGCGCCCTACCCGCAAAAAGAGAGCGCTGCTGCTGAAGGGGGCTGTGCTGCTGCCGCTGGTGGTGGGGAGGGTGTTTACGGGGGTCCTGGGCATAGGGGCGGTGGCACCGCTGGTGGATATGGGGCCTGGGGCGAAGGTGCGGGTGGAGGGCTGCTGCCGGCTGCGCGGCTGGCGCGTGTGGGTGGGGACCACAGCCTGGTGCTGACGGCGGCGGCGGTGGTGGCAGCAACAGCCATCGGGCGGGGTGCGACAGGGGCGGAAGGTGGCGGTTGCGGGATTTGTGGGGACAGGTGGTTGGTCGTCACGGCTGTGTGCGTTGTGCGCATGCTGCGGCGCTCCAGGGTGGCATGCCGGGCGCTGGCGCGGTGGTATGGTCAGGAGGAGCAAAAGCAGGAGCAGGAGGGCGGTGGTGGTGCGGCGGGGCAAAAGGGGACAGGGGCTGGTGGGTTAGCGCGGGTGCAGCCACTGTCGCAGCAGCAACGGCATCGGCAGGTGCAGCTGCAGCACGGAGCGGCGGTGGCGCAGGCGGCGGAGGCACTGCGGGTGTTGGCAGCGGCGGTGTGCGGCGGCGGCCGGGCGGCTGGGGCCTGGCTAGGCACGTGGTAGTTACGTGCTGCCCTTGCAGGCCCTTGAAGGCTCTGGACGGGGATGCAGAGTGGCTGTGGACAGGGGCCTTAGTGTGCGTCAGATGGTGGTGGCGTGCTGTTGGGTGTCCCCAACGCTGCACGGGTGTGAGCTGCAGCGGTGCTGGGCGGGAGCGGTACTTTGGCGGCAGCGGTGCTTTGGCGGCAGCGGTGCTTTGGCGGCAGCGGTGCTGGGCGGCGGCTATTTGTAGCAGGGGCTGCATGTCTTGCATGAAAGCCGGGCATTGCAGCGTCCAGCTGGTGAGGGCTGACGGGGGCGGTGGTGGAGAGGTGCGAGGACATGAGTATGAGAGGCTGTGGGGATACGCTTGTGAGACACGTGGGGACCTCCCAGTGGATACCGTGTGTGCCCTGTGTCAAGATGTACCTTTGGCTGGTGGGCTGGTGACTATGGTGCCATGTTGCTGCCAATGGGCTCATGAGGTACATCCATCTGCTGCAGTCATAGTTGAATAGCGGGTGCTGGTATCAACATGAAATACCGGTACTACCAGGTCGGTCCGCATCATCCTGTAGGCGAGGGGCAAGGTAAGCCTGGCAGCGGTGCTTTGGACGTGGCCACTCGGCGAAGTATGCTGGGATGCATGGGCATGTGGTGCGGCAGGAACGAGGTTGTGCATCTGCATGGCCAGACGTGGATCACGCCTAGTGCCAGTCGTACAGTACGATCTCTGGCGTAACGTCTCTGCACGGGGCTGTTTAGTAACTAACAGCTTGCAACGCCGTGTGAAAGGGCCGAGGTTAGGTGGCCTAACCTGCAAAAGCTGTTAAGAGGAGGGGTTGTTGCGTGTTGGAAACGGTTGGAACGCGAGGCATCCTCTTTGCACGCCTTAGCACTCGCTTGGCTGCGTGAGCATAAATGCCGTGTTTTTTGTTCATGCAGCAGCAGCTGCTGCTTATGTCGCCGCGGGTGTCTGTCCATGGATGCCGGGCATTCGTAGGGTCAACAATAATGGGCATCCAAAGATGCTGCAACGGTACAACTGCCTTGCATGCTGACTATGTTAAGGCTTGTTCAGGCGTGCTGAACAAATGGTGCATGCAGCGAAACAGCATTGGCCAAAGCGGGGGCAGCGGCCTGGCTGGGCGGTATTATGTGGTGGCGTAGGACTCTGGCTTCCAGTGTCGTTTCTTGGCAGTTGGTCCCAGACGCAACTACGAAGATGCTGATGGCCCAACCCTTCGTTTATTTCTTACAGCCAGATTTCAAATAATCTTTTCTTACGCCAGTGGTCTGGCCGACTTGCCCTGTTCCACAGGCTGAGACTGGTGCTCGTTGGTGGTTGCTACCGCGGCTGCTGCGTAGGCTGCAGGATTTGCACACAGTTTTGCAGCAAAGAAGACAGCGAGTAAGATGACAAGCGTGTATCGCATGCTCCAAGATGTTGGGGATGCCGCCGCTACTGACAGGTCTTGGAGCCTGACCGACATGCAGCTGCGAGCCCAGTGCCAGCCTAACGGACTCAATGCGCCGGGGTCCGGATTAGCTTCAGTCTGTCGCTTGTAGCACCAAGACCATATCATGCACAATGTAATGCAAGCATATGATCTCAGTGATAGGGCGTTTTTCCTGTGCAGACCTAAGCGTTAGGAGTTTATGACGTATTAGGACGCATCTTGGCGGTTGCCAACCAATAACTGGACGATTTCACAAGCCCAAAACACCAGGTCCAAGTCTGATACATCCTTGCTACCACAGATGGCGTGTCACATCCTAGCTTCAGTAGGCCCCTCTACATACCAACGCTCCATGTTAACTGCCTTCTGCCCCGAGCTGCTGGTCGTCGCCATTTTACCCCGCCAAAGGAACAGCAGCGCTCAGGGCGCTATTGCGCACCTCCAGACTACACTTAGTTATACGGCCTCTGGTCACCGCAAGGTCCAACGATGTGGCAGCGCGCGTCGTTTCATTGCCAGTCGACAATCCGGACGTCACTTTGTGTTAGGAGGCGTGTGGCAGTTGCGCGCTTAGCTCAGCACCTGCGTGCGTCAAACAATTCCCTTCGCGGGACCCTCCAACTTCACCTTCGGCTGAGCTTGAAGCGTGGAGCGTCCCGTAGAAACAAGTGCTTGACGCCAGCAAGCACTGAGATAAGCGCGCAGCTCCCACGCGCCTCCTGACACGAGAAGACGTCCGGGTTGTCGACATGCAATCTAAAAGACGAAGGGGGCGTAAGCGGAGCGTGAGTGGAGCGTTGGTTTGGCTTCGCGCCTGCGGGACGCCGCTGCATGCTTAACTGCGTCGTCTGAAGGTGAGTCTTTCCAACAGCGCCGAGCCCATGGGCACGACGCAAGTGTTGGCCAACTATGTTGTTCACACTTCAGGCGGCCATATGGTTGTCGGTTTGGCGCTCGCAACCGTTGCGGGGTCACGCCAGCACGTGTCTGTGAGCACACAAGTCCAGTCAAGCGCCACGCGCCCATGCTTCTTCCACTAGCATAAAACCAATCCGTAACAACTGTTCCCTTAGTTAGAACACCATGTCGGGTGAACCTTTTGATGTTCGGGGTGCCAGTAACTGACAGGGTGGCGCATCTTCCTCGGTGCCCTGCGGAGGAGGGCATGCCTTGCTTCCTGCCCCAGCTTTGACTCCATCACTTCCCACGCACCCACGTGGTTCCCACCCCAGAGGCGGTCTTCTTTCATTCCAGCATTTGGACCTGACAGCAACGGGGTACGATAGTGGGCACATTGCGCAACCCACATCTTTGTTCCAGCCTGCCTTGCCATTTCCAGGCCATTTCCTAGAGACTGCACAAGTTCATCCTAGGACTTTTTTTCTTTCTGTGGACTACATAGTTGACAAGTAGCTTGTCACGAGGCAATGGCAGTAGTAAGCCTGTACCGCTCACTAGCATCCAGACGCCAACATACATGCAGATTTGCAGGCACAAGCGAGGATATCAGGGCAGAATCAGGGGCAAACTGGGGCGTGGGGATGGTGGCACTTCTTAACCAATACCACTTGCAGTTCCCATAAGCAGCAGAGTGCATGTGTCTTACATTGCATTACAGTACTGGCCTGGTTGTGTAAGGGTTGTGTAAGGGGCTACTTTGTTGCCGACGTTGTATACTAGCCAGGATCGAGCACGGAAGAGCCCTGCCCAACAGGCAAGCAGCGGCACGCCCTGACGGAACGTGCATAACAAGGGAGTCTCCAAGCAAAGTGTAAAGGGCGTGGCCGCGGCGGATTCATGCTATTTACAATTATGAAATGGTCATCATATTGTTGACAAAGCCTCGGTGCATCAGCGTCGGCGGGAGCAAAAGATGCGACATGGCATGCTCTACTAATGTACGGAATGTTAGGACGTGCACGTGAACGACCAGTTGGCACTCCACAGTTTCATATATTGTCATATAAGCATTTCTGTTAGATGACGGACGCGCGAAGGATGGACGTTGGCCAGCAACCGCCAATGCGTTTTTCACAGTGTCGGTCGTAAGCCAAAGGCATCTCTGGGCGACATGGCATTTCTGGTCGAATAAATATTGTATGCGGAAAAAGTTGTGCACTTGCCATGGCAGGATGGATAAGGGCATGAAGTAACCCATCGTCCATTGGGGCGCCATGTGTGGAAGCCATGTGTGGAATCTTGGACGTTCATGTGGCCAACCTAACCTGGGCATGTTTGGCCTGTGAAGCGAGGAATGTCTCTGCCATATAGCTCCAGCGCTGTGTTGTCACCATGAGCTATGACGATTTAACCAAACTGAGCCTCAGGGCTCGAGGCAAACGCGCTCTCGAGCTGAACCAACTAGCACTGGCAACAAGTCGGCGCATCTGCGACGCCTTGGTGCAAAGCTTGAACGATGTAGGTTCGCTGGCCACCTGAATAGCCGGGTGACGGCCTCGGCTGTTGCTTTGTGCACGAGGCGATGGATGCTCGCTGACATTTACATGCCCGTTCATTAAACTCATGCAGGTCGCTCAGTATCGTGCGGTGTTGGAGGAAGCGCTGCGGGACCACAAGCGGAAGAAGGGCAATACACCCATCGACGGCCAGGACCGGCGGCCCTTCTCGGCAGTCACCGCTGATGCACAAGACAACAATACAGTCGTGCAAACTTCACCGAGTCTGTTGGGCCAGGCGGTTAGCGGCCATTGCCAAGTTGTCGCCGGTACAACTTTTCGCTGCATGGCCGGTACCGGGCAGGGCGTGGAGGCCAGCTCGCAGTTTGGGGCCGAGTGCGCCCTAAGGACAGGCAGCTCCGCCGGCCAGCCTCGTCTTGCATCCGCAGCTGGTACCAGCGGCTCAGGTGCCCTGTCGTCGTGGCCAACGCTGCCGGCGGAGCCCTCCTCAGCGGTAGCGCAGCAGCAGAACCCTCGCGGTCCTGTGCCTGCTGCTCTGGGTTCGGCACAGGGAAGCGGCTGCCTGCAGCAGCAGCAGCAGCCCGACCCGCTGTGCCCCTTCGGCCGTCGCAGCGTGACCTGCAGCTCGTGGGGCGCAGGGGCCGCCCCCGTGCAGGAGCCTCACACTCGCATCATGGGAGCACCCCAGCGTGCTCCGAGCCCCAGCCCCCTGCCCTTCGAGCGCACCTCCACGTGCAGCTACAACGGCGTGCCTAGCTCCGCGCCCGCGCCCGGCCCCGCGTCGTCCTGCGTTCCATTTGAGCGTGGCTCCGCTTGCGGCTACACTCCGGCCTCCAGCACCCCCGCTGCACAGGCCACGGCCGCCGCTCCGCCGTCCGTGTCCCCCTTCGCCCGCGGCTCATCCTGCGGCTACAACTACCCAAACACCAGCAGCAACGCCATGGGCGCCTTAGCCACGTGGCAACAGCAGCTGAACGGCGACGGCCGTGCCCCAGCCGCACCTGCTGCCAGCCCTTTCGAACGCACCTCTTCCTCATTCGGCACCTCCCCCGCACCCCCAACCTTTGCCGCCGCGCCCTCCGCCTCACCCTTTGAGCGTGGCTCGGCCTGCGGCTACACTGCAAACGCTGCCGCAGGTGCCGCCCACGCCGCCGTTCCTGCCCTCCCGTCCCTCAGCCCTGCTCCCATCACTTCCCAGCCCCTGGGCCGGGCGCCCTCCATGGGACCCACAGCGCCGCTCTTCACGGCCCTGGACCAACAGCAGCAGCAGCACCATCACCAGCACGGGGCCGGGGCCGGGGCCGTGCTCCCAGGCCTCGACCGCACGTCCACACTCTCCAGCTCCTTCATGGGTGCCACGTGCGGCCCCGCGTCTGTTGGCGGTTGTGGTACGGAGACTGATGCGGAGGGCAAGAGCTATAGCCCCGTGCCTGCGGCGCCGCCGTCGCCGCAGCTGCAATTGCCGTCAGCTGCTTCCGACGGTCCTGAGCGTGGCGTTACGGTGGGCGGCCGGGCTGTAGTGCTGATGCCGGCGGCGGCGGCCGACCCGTTGGCTGCTACCGCCGCCGCATGTCTTAACACGGCGGCGCAGCAGCTTAAAATGCTCCAGCAGCAACAGCAGCAGATGCTGGTGCAGCAGCAACAGCTGGCGGCGCAGCAGCAGATCCTCCAGCAGCAGATCGTCCGCCAACGACAGGAGCAGCAACGCGAGCAGCAGGAGCAGGAGGGGCGGAAGGGAGGGTCAGCCCTCCAGCCGGAGCTGTTCCCGCCCATACCTGCATCCCTGCTGTACCAGCGCCTCTCCGTCGGCCGTACCGAGGCTTCCGCTGGTTCCGTCGCCTCTGTGACACTGCTTGCGCCGGTCAATGATGGTGCAGTGCACCTCTCCGCCGGACGACAGCCCGCCGGTCCTGCACGCTCCGTCGGCTCCCGCCCGTCGCCCTTCGCAGCTCCGAAGCCGCCCGCACAACAGGGCACCGGGCCTACCGCGATGGCGGCGGCGGGGGCATTACGTGGCGCCGTCAGCATCAACCCTAACGCCGCCGCTGCCGCCGTGGCGGCTGGCGGCATTGCCGTGCAGCACGCGCAGCGGGTGGCGGGCGGCGGCATGAGCCTTGTGCGCGGGCCGCAGCCGCACCTGCAGCAGCAGCAGCAGCAGATGCACCTGCAGCAGATGCAAGTGCAGCTGGCTGCCTCAGGGGCCATCGGAGCAGTGCAATCGGCGGTGGCTGCGTGCCAGCAGCAGGAGCAGGAGCAGGAGGCCGACCGACACCTATACGAGGAGCTGTTGCGCGCGCTAGAGTAGGGTGCCTGGCAGTTGGTTTGCTCAGCAGTAGAACGTAGTGGGAACACTGGTGTGTTGGCCGCGTGCGTGCTGTGAGGTGAGGCTGCTGCTGGTGGATGCGCCAGCTGCGCGTTGGGCAGCCAAAACCTGCTGAGCGCTGGTTTCGTGGGGGTTCCTTGAGGCCCCTTAGCGCCTTGGTATCTCGATGCAGTCGGGCAAGTGCATGATCGTAGCGCTCTGTTGACTGCTCGACTCCTGCTTGCCGCTGCGCAGCCGACAGGCGTGTTTGCACACTTCAGCATACTGCCTGATTTGGTCAGCTGGCAGAACGAACGTACACTGCGCAGTAGGAGCTTTGAATGACGCTGCACGGGGTAAGATCGCGATCGCTCGGTGCTGTGAAGTTGCGCGGGATCGAGTTGGGTGCTGTCGAAGAATGCTCTTGCAACCTGCGGTTGGGCACACCTGCTCATTAGAAACTCTCGAACTGCGAGAAAGCAACAGACTGGGCTCTCCTGCGGGTCTTGGCGTGCTGGCCTGGGTATTTCGCACATGCGTGTATATGCGTCGTATCCGCGACGATTGTTGGTGAGTGACCCAGCGTTCGACGGTACTTGGGGACAGGGGGCTACGCTGGCGCGAGGGTCTGTACGCCTGGAATGGGTGGTCCGTGCAAGGGAACATCGTTAGGCAACGCGCCGAACTCAAAGGCATGGGATCCTTAACTGGTTTAACGTCTTAAGTAGCGGCACTTTGCCTGGGGCGCGGGGCGCAAGTTGTAGATGCAGAGCAGCAGGTGCATTAGCTGCACGCTACGTTGGCGTGCAGCCGGTGGTGTTGCTGCTGCTGTTGCTGCTGGTGGTGACGATAGCCATGACGCGGTGATGGCGAAGCCGTGTTGGGAGGGAAGTGGCGCAGGCTCGCGGGCGCCCGCTGTTGACCGCCTGCATGATGCCGTTCCTGGGCCGGGAGCCTGTAGACGTGAATTCCTTGGCGTTTGCTGTTCCCATGGCTGGGCGCTTGTGCGTGCCTTCCAACAGCGGCCGACGTGAGCCTAGCGTGGTAGATCTGCTTTTTTGCGCGTTTTGATGCGGCCGTTTGGCCACCCTTTTCGCAGCTTGAACTGCATCCTAGTGCGCCTGTTCGGTTGTTTGCTTGCTGTTGTCCTGCAGTGTCGCAGGGTGTGTTGTGGCACGCGATCATAGTTGCAAGTTTCGGAGCAAAACAGGGTGGAAGAGGGTTTTACCGCGTGTCACGCTCGTTGCGTGGCGATGGAGACTGGTAATCCCGTTGGGGAGTACTGCGGAGGAGCTTGTCGGGGGCGTCGGGTCTGTACATTATCTTTTGGTTGCGGCCGGGGAGGTAAGGGCATTGCCGTGGCAGTCGTGGGCAATCGTGCGCGGGCGCTGCTGGTGGGTGCTGCCAGGCCGAGAGACTTTGCGCAAACTACTCAAGGGCGTGCGGCTTGTGCTGCAGAAATATGTTTGACAGATGCGCCGTTCAGCGCATTCCGCTAGCGCGTTTTGGTGATGCCTGAATGGCACCTGCGGACGCTGGCATCGGCCCCCGGGCGTTATCAGGGACCGACGCGCCGCGTGTCGAGGTGTGTTCTTTTTGGGGGTAGAAGGGCAATCAATTGTTTGTTTCTCGCGGGGACCAGAGCAGCGAACGGGCCATGTGGGCTTGGTCTTAATCTAGCAAGGATCTGCCGTACAAGTTAACAGGGCTATTGATTTTCGATGGCGTTGGTGTTCAAGAACTGCATCAATGGGAGTTCATGGCATTAATAGTATCTCACCTGTATTCCGCAGAATGGTGCTGGACGGGGCCAATTGACAACGGCTTTGGTAGTTGCGTTGGGGTGCGCTGTATGTGTCTGACCTAAGAGTTCACAGCTTAAGAGTTGCATACCGGCTTTCCGGTCGGGTCGAGGGCCTCGTGTCTGGACCACGTGCACTCAAATCTACAAGGGAGCGTAACGCGCTCTTTGGAATGTTTGCTCAGGATGACTGCGGGTGGCCACGACACGTTTTTTGGGTGGCTGCTTTTCTTGTGTAGAAATGGCCAAGGGAGGAGGGAGAGAGGGGCTGCTGGCAAGGGGACGAGGCGGCATGCAGGGGCGTGTAGCTGAAAGAGTGGGTGGTGTGTGATTGAGGTCGTGGCAGGCGCTGCTCTGCTTCAAACACACGAGACGCATGCGTTGGGGCAGTGGTTGGGCGCGGCGGTTAGCGGCGGTCGTGTGGAAAAGGCGCTTGACTCCCTGGAGCACCGGTGGCCTGATCTCCGCCTGCTCGTGGCGTGACTTCCGACAGAACATAGTAGCAGGGAAAGGGGGAGGAGGTGATTGGTGGGGATGGGCGGCGGTGTTTGGTGGGGGCTCTTGCGCTCTTCACGCCTGAGGGTATTGCTTCAGTCCGCGGTGTTTACTCCTGTGAATGCGCCACGTGTCGTGCACGTGCGCACATCTGTTCAAGGCGGCGGGCAGCCCTGCGATAGCTGAAGCTCTTGCCAGTTCGCCAGTCAGTCCCTGAATAGGTGTTGGTATGGTAGTTACCGGTTTGTAATCAGCATTGCGTGGGGGTGTAGAACTTTGCTATGACAGCTCTGTGGACAGGAGCCCCTGGGGGTGGCTGTGCCCCGGTTGCGAGGGGGTGGCTGTGCCCCGGTTGCGTTGATCGCGCATGCGGTATGCGTGGGTGCGGCGTGCGGCGGAGCGGTTTCAGTCAGTCAGTGTTACACGGCGAGGACTCCTGTAAACCCTCCGCAAGTGCAACGACCCATATACGAGCCGGAGGCTCAAGGGTCTCCATTCAAACAGCCAAGAACGTTTTGTCTGGTCGACCAAATTTTCGAAAGCAAACCTGCTAGCTGAACCTGGTCACCGTCCAGCATCAGCTTTCGCCAGTCAGTCAGTCAGTGTTACACAGCGAGGGTTCTTCCCCTCCGCAAGTGCAACGACCCATGTACGAGCCGGAGGCTCAAGGGCCGACAAACTCATTTCCAAGAATTTGACTTCGTCTCGACCACATCTTCGATAGTAACTCAGCTAGCTTGGCCTGATTACCTTTCGCATGCTACCATCCATAGGTAGGTCAAAAGCAGACCTGAGCTCAGAATTTTCAGGACACTCCATCAGAACGTGCAGCTCGTCCTCCACCATCCCTGTACGGCACACCTGGCAGACCCGCATGTCCCTTGCAACCGTACTGCAAGTCCTGTTTGCTGCAAGTGGCCAGCAGCCGAGTCGGAAACGCATCAGTTGCTTGTGCTGTGCGGGCGGGATGCTAGCCTTGATATGCGGCAACAAGGTCGGGAGTGCAGCACCATCAGCCACGCCGCCCATCCAGTGCGTATACCTGCACATCTTGACACCCGGTTGTTTACCGCCCGCGACGCACTCCCTGGGATTCGAAACAAGCCTAGCGCGTGACCACGCTACCGATAGCCTCTCACGAAACGCCGAACAGATCTGAGCCAAGGGTAAGTGCGTGCGGGCCCTCCACTGCGCCAACGAGCTGGGTGACAAGCACAGGGCAGGCGCGCAGTCCCACACGTTGATGCAAAGCGCCTGTAGGAAGCGGTTTGGGTACGTGTGGATTGCCTTGGGCTTGACATGCCGCCGCGACCTACGGCATCCTTGTATGCCATTGGGGATCGCTTGGTGACACGCCTGCATTGTGCGCGCTTCCACGTTTCGTGTGTCTTGATGTCCGCCTGGTGATGAAGGCGTCACGAGGGGGGCTTCGCGAGGGGCCTCCTGCAGTGGCATCGTGCAAGCGTGTAACTCTTGGCGGTTGTCTCCAGCGGGCTGCCGATGGTTTCCTGCCTCTTGGCTGCGTGGGTGAGGATTGCCACAGGTACCTTGTGCAGTATCTTGCTGCCTCGCCAGCCAGCCTTTCATTCCAACAGCGTCACGGTAGAGTACATTAGTCAGTCAGTGGAGGACGAAGAGCACGTGCTACTGCGTTGTGCCGCGTACGACTGCCTGCGACGCGATGGTGGTCTTGAGCTGAGCGGTAGCATGCGTGATATTATGCTCGGACCTAATCAGGCGAAACTCGCTGTTAGTGGGGACACGTGGCATGGCGTAGGGCTTTCCGCTCCGCAAATGCAACGACAAACGACCCATGCAAGGGTCGCGTAGTGGAGAGCAGGGGACGTAGCCCACGCATATCCGGGTGTCATCAGCAATGATTGGCGCCGCGCCCTCTGCACAACCTGGAACGTGCGACCAGCGCCATCCGAGTGGGCCCAGAGGGCGTGGGTCTCTCCGAACAATAGCTTTGACGACTTGGCGTGCCCATGTTGGCCCCTGGCTGGCCAGGAACCTGCGAGTATGGGCACGCAAAGTCACGTGGCACGGTGGCAGCTAGCACGCGATCAGGCTGAAGGGGCTTCTGCCGCGGTAAGGAGCGTTACCGCCGTTTCGCCCACATCCGTGGCCCGCACGCGACGCAGCCCTTGACTGTACCTGGCTGTCCTTCGCGGCAAAGTTGCTTCGAAGCAAGGACAAAGCACCTGCAAGGTTGCTGCGCCGTGAGTTCATGGTCCTGGGGTGCGTGTGGCTTGATGGGGTTGCGGTAGTTGGCGACTGTTGCCTAGAACCCTGCGGCGTCTTTGTACATGCAGGTACTGCTTGGACCTTTCACACAATGTGACGTTGTGCTTGAAGGTGCAAGATTGTCGCGGTCGGCAGCCTACACTCTTGGCGCTTGGGCCGTGAAAGTCACGGCGCTCACAGCTTCGACCAAGCAAGGCAATGACCGTCTTACACTTCATGCTGAGTACTGCGGTTGCTTGTATACATTACTTTGTTGTCAACTGCAAAGCCAGTCCGCTGCTTAGTCGTCTCGATAACCCGCCCTCGCGGTGCCTTTGCCTCCGTCCGCGCTTGCCTTCGGCGCAACCCGCGTCAAGTGTTCCGATATTACGCCAACTTGTTGACCTGGATCAATCCTTTTGTATGCGCATGGCAGCGCTCGGAAAGGTGCCACGACTTGGTAAGGCGAGCGCTGACCAACCGAAACCTTCACGTGCTACGCTGGACTGTGGACCCACTAACAAGGACTGTGGCGATCACCAGGCACTTCCTGTGCAACTCTTTTAACGCAGGGGTACCATGTGGCTAGGGCTACGCCCCGAATCACTGTCACACAGCTGAAATACCCGTAGCAAGCTGTGCAGCGGTTGAGGCCGAGTAAGACACATGCATGAAGGCGGCCCTCCCTGGCAGCCAGCCTCCTGCAGCCCCCACCACCCCCATCAGCCGCAGCCCCAAATCTTAAATACGCAGCTTCAGAACCCACAGCCATACTTGAACAATTCACAGCGATATGACTGCAGCCACTACCAGCACCTGCCCACAGAGGCAGCTGCTCATGCACCGGCCCCCGCTGCGGCCTCCACGCCAAACCCGCTCTATCCACCGACCGGGGGACTTTCCACCTCTGCTCAGTCTGCTGGTCGCGCTGCCGTACTCCATAGCCAGTCGGGAGCTGGGATCGTAACCAGTGCTGTTCATCTGCCCAGCCCTGTTTTGGCCAATGCTCTGGAAATGGCGGGAGCGTTGCTGAACGAAGACGACCTGAGGGAGCTGGTGGCAGAACTCCAGGTGCGATGTGCAGGAGTGCATCTTGTAATGCAATAGCTGAGTTCGCGAATGTAAGAGTAAAAGACAGCAGGCACTCCTAGGATGTTGGGGTTGCAGACGCAGCAGGTGCGCACAGGCACTTGTGCCGCGGTGGATCACCCTCAGCCCTCGTGTTGTCTTCATGCATGCAGGAACACGAAGAGCAATGGCACCAACACCAATTGCACGATCGACAGCTGCCGCCGCCGCCGCTACAGCAACCACAGCTGCAGCCGCTGCAGCCGCAGCCGCAGCAGCAGCAGCAGCCCGAGCTCATGGTCCACTTGCCTCCCCGCGGCCAGCGGTACTTCTCCCTCGTGTACGACATCCTGTCGTTCTGTGTACGGCGCGGCGTGACCCCGCAGCACACGTGGCCGAAGGACAGGCGGCAGTACGTCTTTGCAGCTGCGCGCATGCGGGTGAGCGCGTTGGAGGCTTGCTGCTTTGACTGTTAGCACCTTTTTGTGGAAGCACACTGCCTGCCGCCGTGGATGCTGCATGCCACAGGCTACACAACCCGTTGATACAGCCGCCTCTGCTCCCGCTGGGACACTTGACACTGTTTGCTAAGCTACGGGCTGCACATGCGAACAGCAGGAGGAAGAGGCCGTAGCTGCCTGGACCCGCCAGTCTGCGACCGTACAAGCGTCCTCGCATTCATTCCCAAAACAGCATCTCCGCAACGCATGCGTTACAGCATGCTGAAAGCTGCCAACGCGCCTGACGCATACCCGAACCCATATGGGCTGCGGCCAGGGGAGCTGCACTGCGGTTGGGTGCACGCTTTGACGCCACCTGTGGTGCTGGTTGTTGCAACTCCCATGCAGGACGGGGGTGTGGGCAAGCTGGCCGGACCCAAGGGCGGCACTCTCCACAAGGCGGGCAGGCATCTCGCTGGGGCCTTTGGCGGCGGCGGTGGTACCGGCGTTGGCGGCAGCGGTGCTTATGGTGTTGGTGGCGGCGGCGGCGGCAGCGGCGGCGGCGGTGGCGGCGGCGCAGAGCGCATGGTGCTGGAGGTGCGCGGCAAGATTAAGGGCGTTAACGCAGGCGGCTGGCCGGAGGGCACACCCGTCAGCCGCTTCTTCCTGGCGGCGCCGGGGCACCTGGGCGAGGAGCAGGTGAGGGCGGGACGATGGGTGTGGGCGGCAAGCACAAATGCATGTCCAGGTTGGCGTAGTTGTCACATGCCACGTGTCGTGTGGGCCGGCGCGCTGCTCCCGGCCCCGGCCTGGCGGCATCCTCCGCTGCATGCTGCTGTGAGTGCCAAGGGCCACGTGCCGGTTGTCATGTGTCCGACACGCGTGGTCTCGTGCCACGTGCCGTGCAGGCGCGTGCGCTGCTGCCCGACCCCAAGCTGGTGTCCGACAAGCGTGGGCGGCCGGCTTGGATCCACCACACCTCCATGCTGTACGTGGTGGACCCTGGCGAGGGCGAAGGGGAGGGGGAGGGAGGTGCGGGGGAGGGCAGGAGGGGAGGCGAGGGCCTCGGGGGCAGCCCAGGCCTAGGCCAGGGCGGAGGGCAGGCTGCCGGTGTTGGGGTCTTGGGGGCAGTGCCTATTCAAGACGACGCGGAGCAGCAGGCAGGGGGTCAGCGACGGATGGGGGTTACGCCGCAGGAGGCAGCGCAGCACGTAGGGGAGCAGGAGCAACAGCAGCAACAGCAGCAACAGCAGCGGATGGTGCGGGGCGCTATCCAAGGAGGCGGCGTCGTGCCTGGCCTGCCTGGGAATACCGATGTAGAGGTACGGCAGGAGGGCGGCTTGCCGTACGGCGGGCGGAGGAAACGCCGGGAGGCGAGAACAACAGCGGCCGCGGCAGAGGCACCGCCACCGCTGACTTCGCAAATCCACGCCAGCACCATCGTTGCTGATGGTGGTGGCAGCGGTGGCGACTCGGTGTTCTCCGCCTTGCTGCCACCGTCACTCCTCGTCCAACCGCTCGTCGAGGTTGGAAGCGCTGGATGGTTCGCAAGTCAGGACAAGGAGCACCAGGCCCTCCAGCAGCAGCAGCAGCAGCAGCAGCAAGAGCGGCAGGGCCATGGGTTGACAGCTGGCATGGATGTCGACACGGGAGGGGCAACGGCGGCGGCCCTGGGCGTGCTGGGTGAGGCGGCGGCGGCGCTGGCGGCGCTAGACCCGCGGGACCCCCGGCGGCGGCAGCTGCGGCGCAGCGTGGAGCAGAACGCGGTGGCAGCCTTTCTGGGGGCGGTGGCGCGGGGGGACCTACAGGTAAGCCATTCCTCGGTATGTGTGTGCTGTGCGTGGACTGGTGGGCTTGTTCACGGCAGGTGCTGTGTGGACGGAACGCGGTGGCGGCCTTCCTCGGGGGCGGAGGCGGCGCGGGAAGACGTGTACGTGTGGGGTGTGTATCTGTGTGCTGTGTGTGTTGGTGGCCGTGGGGAGACGTGCAGGTGAGGGCGATACCAATGCACATTCGAGGTGCTTTGATGAGACCGCCGGAGATGTTTGACAGAATCCACCGCACGGTTGCAGCATACACGGCTCTTTTCAGGCGAGCATTGAGGCGCAGTCGCACGCGCTCTGTTTTGCCCTGCCGCTGGAGCCGAAGACGGACATGTCAACCCCCCTCAAGACCAGGTTCCGTCCTACAACGCCACGGCTTTGGTCTTAGATTGGTGGATATGCAAGGCTCTAGCTTCAGCCGCACGCGGTGGGCGCGCAGCGCAGCGCAGGGCGGCGAAAGCCGGTGACGGTTGATTGCGGCCTGCCCTTGCCCCCTACCTGCCTAGGCCATGGAGGCGCTTGAGCCGCTGCTTCCCCGCGTGGAGGGAGACTACGGCGGCGCCCTGGTAGGGGGCACCAGTAGTGCCAGCGCTAGCACAGATCTCGCGGTGGGCCCTGGCATGGCCCCGGCGGCGAGCGGGAGGGCAATGGGCCAGGCCGGCGGCAGCGCTGCTGCTGGTGCTGCTGCTGCTGGCGGCGGCGGCGGGCGCGTGGCGTGGTCTCTGGTGCGGTCCAAGCACGACGGCCGGTCGGCCCTGCACGTGGCTGTTCAGGGCAGGGCGGCGGCGGCGGCCGCGGAGGAGGAAAGCGGACTTCCCCCTGCTCCCATACCTGCCTACACACTGCCTGTGGCCCGGAGGCTGGAGGTGGTGCGGTGGCTGCTGCAGCGGTCGGCCGTTCCGAGGTGGCCCAACGCGACAGAGCGGTCGCCGTCGCAACAGCAACAGCACCCGCCGGGGCCTGCTGGCACCTTGGGCCGTGCAGGGCCCCACACGTGGCACGGCGGACCGGCGAGCAGGGCACTGAGGTCGCCCCTCACCTCCATGCGCAACACAAATCAGTGGGTTACTCGCGTTTACTTTTTTTGATGCATCCTGGCCATGCATGCCTTCTGCCCTTTGTACCGTTGTACCGGTACGGAGTTCCTTGCTCTATGCCCAAGGTTGGCGCCTGCTTTGATGTAAGCTCCCCGGCTTCGTAGGCCTCGAAATAAGATGCTAGTCACTGCCTTACACAAACCTGGCATGGTAACTTTTTTGTCCCACACTTGCAAAGCACAGTTTGCTCGGTAATGTCGTTGCCCCCACTCCTATTGCCGGCACGGGTTGGGATCAGGGGATCCCCTGGTTGGGATTGATCGCCATTCGACGTACAGCACGTCCCCTTACTCCTACCCCTGCTAGGTCCGTGCCGCTGCTGACGCTGCTGCGCCACGCCGACAGCGACGGTCAGGACTGGGCTCCCCTGGTGGCCGAGGTGGTGTCGTACATGGATTGGGCCGAGCTGGCTGCGGCGGACAGCAAGAAAGGTGCGTCCTGGCTTCGAAAGTGTGTGGATGCTGCTGGGGCCCGAGCCACACATGCAGCTAGTTTGGTACTCTGCGGCTTATGTCGATGCCTTGACGCTATGAAGACTGCCGAAAGCTCCCCTGGTCAAAGGCATGGCCAGTGTGGCGAATGGGTTACTGATACCCGTAATTTGGCAACATGGCAAGCTGCCGTACTTTGTGGCAATGTGGGATTGCATGCTACACAGTGCGTGCCAGTCAGGCCCAGGGAAGGTCGGCCTAGGAGCCCAGCATTCGCAATCCGTGGCTGCCCCGCAGGCTGGTACCCGCACCACATGGCCTCCTCCCAAGGCAGTAGGCCAGGGCCGGGGACCTCCCCTGCCGCCCTGGGGACCTCCCCTGCCGTCCCTGAGGACTCCCCTGCCCCCGGCACTGCAGCCTGCCTGCGCGTGCTGCTGGAGGGCATGCTGGCGGCGGCGGAGGAGCACGTGTTGCGGCAGGGGGAGGGGCAGAGGCAGCAGCATCAGCAGGGCCAGCAGCAGCAGGGCCAGGAGCAGCAGGAGCATCACGACGGCCAGCAGCAGCGCACTTCCCACCCGCACACCTCAGCCAACACACGTGGCGCCAAGAAGGCCAAGGTGTCACCAGGGCCGTGTGCAAGGGGAGCTGCGGCACAAGCCCCTGATGCCGGCCCCTGCTTCCCCGGCCCTTCCGCGGCCCCTGCTGCGTCCTCCGCTGCTTCCCCCGCCGCCCGGCGGCTGGTTTCGGAGCTGCTGTTCCACCTGCCCTCGCGCCACTACGACGGGCGCCTGCTGCAGCAGCTGGCGGCGGAGTACGGCCTGCAGGTACGGCTCAGTACCGTACTGTGGAAGCGATGCGCGTAATGCATGTACACCATGAGCAGGAGCTTCAAGGTTCTTGCAGGATCTCGTCACGGCGGCCCAGCATACGTACCAGCCCTTGGTAAAAAAAAAAGCCCGCGTACCCTGCATAGCTGCTCTCCCCACCGGCCCTGTCCCCTGTGGCCCCCTCGGGCCCCTCTTCACGCCCTGGCAGCGCCCTTGCGTCACAGACCGCGCTGCCCCTGTGCCCCCCAGGTGGCCCCCGCCCTGATGCCCCAGGACCTGCCCGGAGTGGAGCAGCTGATCCTGCAGCTCAAGCAGCAGCAGCTCACCCTGCCATGATCACTGGCCACGCACTACGCAACGTACCGTCGCATGGCTGCTTGTCACTATTACCTAAAGTGTCGGAAGTGCCTAAAGTGCCTAGGCAGGGCGGCGGGAAGCGTGGCAAGGCTCTGGCACTGCTGCAGTGTAGGACGGACGGCACTGGTCGCCGTGCGTGTCATACCCATGCTGCTTTCGCTTGTTGCATGGACCCCATTGCACACCTGTGCCTTTCCCACCCTGGAGTGCCATTTACTACTGCCAAGTGCACCCTGCGAGGCATGCGTATTTCTGTAACAGTGTCGAAGTTGTAATTGTACTGTATATGTATGCTGCTTCGGACGTCGGGTTTCGACTTGTGTATCAACGCCTGTCCCGCCGGGCCCCTGGTGGGCCACGAGCAACGCGTGATTGGGCAATGTCTCAGCAGCTCTTGTCTCGCAGACACGCTCTAAGGTGTGAGTAATGCCTACACGATGAAGCCCTTACCCACCAGCGGGGTGTACAGCTGCTCCTCTGGAGCCCAGGAATCCCTGCCTCAACCACGCAAGGTCCGGCCTCTCCTTGATTGTGGGAGCTGACACATGTCCCGCTGGGTGCAGCGCAGCGCATGCGTGCTAGAATTATGACCGCACCTCACCATCATATATATCGGAGCTCTCAGAAACGGGCCTTTAAAGGGTCTCACTGGTGCCGGCAACGCTGCGCTGCACGTCGTGGGAGACTCCCCTATCATGTGTAAGGACCGTAGTCAACCACTCAAAGGAGCTCCCAGCACGCACATTATTGGCGCTGTTCCCAAGATGCTTCCTTTCTGATGGCTGCGTACCGTACTGCCCCAGGGGTGTACCGGTACTCCCCTGGTACTACCATACCCTCGGCTGCGCCAGGACAGGACTGTGACTGGCTGGAAGAACCCCTGAATCTTCTGGCACAGCTGGCCAGTGCCCCAGAACCCAACTGGCTGACATGGCTGGACTTGCAAGGCTGTCGCTGCTGCTGACCACCACGCAAACCCAAGCACTGCGGTCAATCACACACCGTCGACATAAGACATTTGGACAACACGGCACGCGCCGCACCAACACACAACACCGCAACGCCGTAACACGCGTCAGCTGGGTAGTGGCACTCAAAGAACCGCGAATGCGAATGCCATACGCGACAGGTGCGGCAACGCAACAGCCGTGCGCACTCTCGCACGCGCCATCAGAGGGCAGCAACGAGGCGCAAAGCCCCTCGGAACCGTGCCGTGTCCTTGCCAGGCCCCTGAGGTGACTGGCGCGCAGGCAACCACGCCCAGCGACGCGCCCGAGCACGGGACACTGAGTTACGCACACGAAAGGGACTCCACATGTCCACTCCCAAGTGCTCCGGAACCCCTGGAGGGCGGCCAAGGTCTCGACGTATGCCGGCAGCCCCTGCCCCCACCCGACCTACTGCGTAGACCCTCAACGGCCGACGCCGAACACCAAGGACATCGCCTGTGACACCCAGTCCCCACCACCACCACAGCCTTACCTTCAGACCGTCCTGCTCGCTTGCTCCGTGATTTGCCACGGCCACTGAGCTGGCCTGTACCCGCTGCACACTAGTTGCTGCTGTTGCTGTAAGCTGTGTCACTGTGAAATCTGCCCTGCTGCCGCTTACCCTGAGCACTCCCAACTACGCTGCCCCTGCTGGCGACGCTCTGCCACTGCTGCGGACAAAGGAAACAAGCCACCGTTCGGTCGCATGTACAGCGTTACAGCGCAAACACGCACTCCACCGCTGCTCCCCATTCCTTCGAGAGTCGGCTCTCCCCGGTGCGTGCGCAAGGGGAGCAGCACCCGCCCGCGCCCCCGGCCCCGTCGCAGTGCTGCTCCCGCTCCCGCCATCGCTCCGGCTGCTGCTTCCGCCTCGGCGCCCGCGTACTGCGACCACGTCCGCTCTGCAGCCCGCCTCAGCTCGACCACGCCCTCCGGCACCGCACCCCGAACCCAGTGTCGCCACCGCAGGTGCTGCCACCGCCAGGCACACGCGTGTCCGCAGACACGTGTCAGACACGTGCGCGCGTGCCGTTTAGATAATGCCGATCTTGTTGGCCACGTCCAGGGCGTCGTAGTCAGCGGTCAGGCACACGTACGCCTTCTTCTGGCCATCGGGACTGCAATACGAGGCGTTCACGGAAAGGGAGGAACAAGGAGCTCGCATCAGGTCGGGCATACAACCCAGGAGGCATGCCATGCGCGTGCGCGAAGGCCCCCCGCAATCGCTTCTTGCTGCCGCCTTTCCGGTGCTTCCCAAATCCCAAGCCAGCAGGCACACCCGTTTCCAGTCGCTCCCCGCGTGCTCCTCCCTTGGCGCCTCACCGGATGAGGGTGTTGACCTTCTTCGTCTGGATGTCGTACATGCGCTGCACAGCGTCCTTGATCTGCTTCTTGTTGGCCTGTGGTGTGGACGGGTCAGGACAAGGGGTCATCTCCAAAATCACCAGCTCGAGTCCCTGCCGCTCCCTGCCGCTCGTTCCGCCTGCTGCTTCCACTCCTCTCGACCCGGCCTTTGCCGCTCACTCCGCCTCCTGCTCTTGTCCCTTCAGCCCATTCCTCTCCCCCTGGCACGGCCCACACGGCACGGCCCCCACCTTGAGGTCCACGATGAAGACCAGGGTGTTGTTGTCCTCAATCTTCTTCATGGCAGACTCAGTGGTCAGCGGGTACTTGAGGATGGCGTACTGGTCCAGCTTCTGGACAGAGGGGGTGCTGTGGGGCAGCAGCGCGGCGTGGGGCAGCACGGCAGCAAGGCCGCAGAATCTCAGCAAGGCGTTCAACTCGTGGGCGACGTCGCCACCACAGTGCTGAAATGTGCAGCGAGTAGAGCGCTCTCTCCGTATCCATGAGAGCAAGGCTCGAGTACTGTTATGGTCAAGGCATCTGCAGAAGCCTCCTTCTCGCGCTTAACGTTTTCGCCGTCGGTCATGGTGATACGCTGTAGTCGTGGGGTAGGCTTGAACCGGTGTATAGCTGCTATAAGAAGAGTGCGTACAGGCAACTGTGTTAGCATGCCACGGTATGGTGCGTCGAGCGGAGATGAAGGCCCATGGCAAGGCTGCCGCAGGAGCAAGGGGGCCTTGGGTGCCCCCAGGGCACCACCCCTGCGGTTTAACCGGCAGCAACGCCGGGGCAAGGCGCTCAAAGAGGTGCTGTTGTTCTGCGGGGCATAGAATGCTGCAGCTGAGTTGTACCGTGGGCCCAACCCGGGACTGCATCCCGCAGCTGTACTGCCCTGGCGTTCACGGGTAACGCATTGGCGGTAGGCCCTGAACAAGGGCATGGCTGCCATCGGCTGTAGCACAACAGTGTGCTGCAAGCGCAGCGCCGAAACCCCCACGCCCAGCTGCCCACGTGCTGCACCCCTCGCCTGAGGCCCCGTGGAGGAAAGAAGGCTGCTGCACCACGCCTCGTGATGGCCGATTGCGCCACCGAGGAATAAAATACAGCCCCGACTCGCTTTCAGGCCGCAGCTGCCAGTGGCTGCTGCTGCAGTCAGCGCCGCTCCGTGCCCCACCCTGCCCGTGGGCAGGAACCCAAAACACCTCTGACTGCGCCGGAACACCGCCGGTGTGCTGAGGCCAGAGCTCCAGAACGCCAGTCCAGCGAGCTTGCTCGCTCGTGGCGACGTCATCGGCAGCAATAAAGTCGCGACCAAGCCCACTTTGGCGGCGGAATGCCCAGGTCCGCCGCTAATTTTCCCAAAGAACCGCCGCTCCATAATTCCTCCAGAACTAGACCAGCGCTCCGACTGTCCAGCCTCCTGGGGCCTCACCTGATCCTCGCGTACTTGGGGTCGCGAGTCCGCTTGAGGGTCTTCGGCCTGTGGAACACCACCGAGAACCGAGGCTTCCGGCTCTTCTTGAAGCTGCCCTTCTTCACGGCCTTGGCGGCCTTAGCGGCCACGGCCTTGGCGTCCGCCTTGCCTGCGCGCACACCGGCGGAGGCAGCAAGCAGCTTGGTATGCGTCCTTTAAACTAATACCTAATCGATAGCAACAATTTCCATACTAGCTAATGGTCGCTGACACCCGAAGCGGCCGTCACTAGACGGCCGTCACTACAAGTGCCCGGCGGCGCTATGCCCCACCTTTAGGGGCCATTGTATCCTTAGCTCCTCGAAGGTTGGAAAGAGGGAGGGAAGTCGCAGAGCTGAGGTCGAGTAGACCCGAAAAATTTCGCCGTACGGCAGGGAATGGAACAGCCTCAAAAGCAGGTCGCCGGCGACAATGCCTAATTAAATATAATAGATACTATAACAGCAGCAATCCCAGCCCTCACAGTCCGTAGTGACCCTGCCTGCCCAAGGGAGCCCATCACCTCTGCCGGTGTCTGCCGTGTCCCAGGTCACCCAGGGCTGGGACTGCGTACAGCTATTGCCAGCGTACTGCAGTCCTGGCCACTCCCTTGTCACACAGCAGCTCCTGGGCTCCTGGTTGACACTCAGCAAGTGCTTCCTGTTGTCTCTGCTTGCCTGACCCGCTGCTGAAGTCGAGCCATCCACGTGGCAGCCAGGGCCCATGGAAGCCGACAGGGCAGCACATAGGTGCACGGATGCAAGGCATGCAACTGCACATACGTTTACATGACGCTTTTATAGCGTCTGTCCGTGACATAACTGAAGTCCCAACGGGCTACGGGCAGCGTGAAAGCGCCCCGCCGCCCCCCATGCCCTCTCTCTGCCTCCCTTTACCCCACTTTGGCGCCCGGTGGCAATACGGTATTCTTTACCGGTACCAGGTTGGTCGCTGTTCGTGCAATGATAGGTAGCGCCCTTGGCTTGCGCAGGTTTGCGCTTCGTTAAAGGGCCTCTGTTTGCCGTCATTGATGTGCCGTCACCGACTGGTGGTTGGGCTGGTACCCACGGCAACACGTGTTGGAGCGTCCACAGCGCGGCCACAGGACGGCTGCTTGCAACTGCGCCGCCTTTGGGCATCCGGTCCCTCGTCCTTCTGCCCTGATCGCTCTGAGTTAGGGTTAAGCCCTGCAACAACCTCATAATTGCCCCCTATTTCACCATTAAGGGCTTAAGATGCACGTGGCGACCACGCGGCCATGCATCCTCACACCACAACCCCCACCTGCTCAACCCACCAGGGCAGCAGCTCCTCGTCGCTCCGCCTCCTGCCCCTTGCCGCCACCGGCAGCGCATACTCCCACTGCGCCTCCTCCGCACCCCGCAGCTCCCGCAGCAGCTCCGGGCCGGCCGTCGACAGCACTGCCAGCACGCACGCGGCCCAGGTCGCGCAGCGCCGCGTCGGGGCGGTAGGTTATGCTCGATAGGGACAGCGAGGCGAAGTGCGGCAGCAGCAGCAGCAGCAGTAGCAGCAGCAGCAGCAGGTTGGAGGGCAGGTGCGACAGCACGTGGCCACGCTACGCGGGGGTGTGCTTGTGCTGGCGGGTTAAAGGGTGAAGGCAGGGGGTGGGCGGGTCAAGAGGGCAGGCGCGGTACATACCGGTAGTCAACGAAGGTGTAGCGACGCGTGACAGTCCAACCATGCAATCCAATCCTGAGGGCGGCGAGGGTGGAAGAGAGTTAGGGGTGGGACGGGTGTCCATGTCCAATTGTCCATGTCGTGTCCATGTCCGACTTGCCAAGGAACCATTGGTGTAGTGCTGGAAGCGCTGCACCAGTGGATACGCAGGCCTGGGCGCTCATGCGCTGCAGTATTGGGGCGCAATTGCACCAGCTGTGCTTGCCCTGTCGCTGGAGTCGAAGGCAGACATATCTACACTTCCTGCAAGCCCAAGTTCCGTCCTACACCGACGCGGCTTTCGATAAAATTGGACAGCAAACGCTGCAGTACACGTGGTCGCCACCCACCTGCGACAGTAGATCCCGCGACACCGCAACCACCACCACGTCCCCCTTCCGCCAGAAGCCGCCGCCGGGGTGTGACGCTGTGGCCCCAGGTGCAGCATGGCGGCGGTGGACTCCGCCACTACCCAGCGTGGCACCCATGTGGTAATGGTGGTGGGCGGCGACTAGGCCGGCGGCGCTGGTAGGGGCACCACCGCGGCGCGAGCGGCGGCTGCACTGCTGCCGATGCCGTCACCTCCGCAGGCGGGTGCCGGCAGCGTCCATGCCCCTCCCAGGTGCGTTAGGTCTAGGCCTTTCGGGTGCGACGCGGACGTTTTCCGCGTGTGCGCGAGACGGGGCTCCACGGGGCGATGAAGGAAAGCCACAGGGCGATGAGGGCCATGAGGAGGTGGGGCTGCTCGGGCGCCACTGCGAGACCGCCCGGATGCACAGGCGGGAACGACACAGCGTGTCAGGGCAGCCGTGGACTGACGGGGGTGTTGCGTCAGACAGAAGAGGCATGCACGCAGGCAGAAACACGGCGACGTGGTGCATACTAGATACCAAAAACTGGAAACCTGGGCAGTGCCGCCATTTGGCCATTGGTTCTACGCATGCAGCCTCCTCTGCCAACGATCCACCTGAGACATGACCTTGCGGTACGCCTTTCCGTGGACCGCCTGTACGCCGGGAAGCAGATGCGCGGGCTGCGCTTCGAGTCCCCCCCAGCGCTGCAGCCTCGCCTGTTCCGCTCCTGCCGGGACCTGAAGGCGCGGGGCCTGGTGCTGCGCGGCTCCCTCACACGCGAGGGTCGCCTGCTGCGCCGCCTGCGGCAGCCCGCATTCCGGCAGCTGCAGGCGGCCGGCCGCCGGCCGCGGTGGTACGCGGGCGTGGAGATCGAGGTGCTGGGCGACGACGGTCGCTACCACCGGGTGGAGTTCGGGGCCGGCCAGGCCCTGCCCTCCGGCGGGGGTCACGGCGGCCGCCCGCCTCCCGCCCGGAGCGCCGGCGCGACTGCCACCGGGGGCCCCGTCCCCCTCAGCAACCGCTTCGAGGCGCTAGGGGCGACGGCTGAGGAGGAGCCGGCGGCGCCGCCCAGCGCGGTGCAGCAGCAGGACCCGGCGTCGGCCGCCTAGGGTAGCTCAAGTGAGGCTGGGCGGGGCTTGCGGGTGCTCTTGTGGAACGTGCACGGGCTTACTGCTGTTAAGCTTGCCGACGTGGTCTTCCTGGAGCGGGTAAATGCGCACGACGTGGTGGTGGTTACTGAGACGCACTGCACCCTAGCACGCCCTGCCAGCCAGCTTGTGCTCCCGGGCTTCCAGCTTTTTGCCTCCATGCGTGAGGGCACGGGGCCGCGGGTGCAAGGAGGTGTGACTGTCTACGTTCGTGAGGACCTGGCGGGGGCGTGCACCGAGCTGAAAGGGCCGGATGGTTTTGCGGGCTGTGAAGCCGTGTGGTTGCGGGTTGCAGCTAGCCGCCTCAACCGAGAGGGCCGCAGCCTGTTGGTAGGCGCTTTCTATGCCTCCCCAGCGGATGCCACGGTGTACCGGCAGCAGCGACACCGGACTGATGGCGAGGTGGCAGCCGATTTGTACGCGCACATACGGGACAGCATCTCGGCACTGCGGCTCCCGACCGACGAATTGCTCATGTTGGGTGACTTCAATGCGCGTGTAGGGGCTCAGCGGGGTACAGATGGCAAAGTGCACAAACTGTACGACGTCCCGGATGTGGAGTACCTCGACAGCCTGGGGCGGGACTTAGGGGTACATCTTGTTGATGCTGAAGCCTACCGGTGTGTCCCTGGCAAGGGGCCTGCCACGTGTGATAAGCACCACAACAGCTTTGGCCTCGAGTTACTGGATTTGTGCCGTCAGTATGAGCTTGTGGTGCTCAATGGCCGGGCCCCTGGAGACCCGGCTGGCGCGTGCACATACATCTCGCCGTTGGGTGGAGGAAGCATGATAGATTTGTGTCTTGCATCCCCGGCATTGTTTACGTCAGTCAAGCACTTGCGGGTCATGAAGCGGCCTGCTCGGGCTAGTGGCAGCAACGGCAAGCTGTTCTCGGACCACTGCCCTGTGTCGATTGCCCTAGACGTGTTGAGCGAACGTGTTCAGACAGGGAAGACGAAACCCCGCATTCGGTTTGATGTTGCACGCTATCGACGGTATGCTGCATTCTTTGATGGGGCTGAGGCGCCGGTGCTTCAACGTGCCCGGCAGGCCATGCAGGCGCTACGCCGAGGGGAGCGCACGGTTACCGAGGTTGTTGAAAGCATCAGCAACGACCTGTTTAAATGCATGCAACAGGCTTTTGGCGGCGGCAAGGTGGTGGACGTGGGCAAGGCTGCTTGGTGGAACGATGCGTGCACTGCGGCCAAGGTGCACATGCTGAAATGTGCTGCAGTACTGCGGAAGGGGCGGACGGGACGAACACCGCCGACGCAGCCGAGCAGTTCGCCCAGGCGCGGCGTGCATACAACCGCGCCAAGCGTGCAGCCCGACGTGACCACGACCTACAGCAAATGCACGCGTTTGTCACGTCTTGTCGTACGAACCCCCGGAGGCTGTGGGAGAAGCTGCGGGGCGCTGCTCCTCCGTGCATCCTAACGGACATGGAGGTGTGGAGGAGGCACTTTGCAGGCTTGTTGTCTGGAGGCGTGGAACGGGATGAGGAGGCTGACCACCAGGCGCACGGCATTCTTACGTACATTAATTGTGGGCCGAGTGAGGGTGATGCTTATGCATGGCAAAGGAACAGTAAAGTTAGTGAGCGACGCGCGCTTGCTGCTGAGCTGAACAAGCCTATTGAACTCGCTGAGGTGATTGTGGCCATTAAGGCCCTCCGTAATGGGCGCTCTCCGGGCCTGGAGACAGCTCCCGCTGAGTGCTACCGGTACGCGCGGCAGGTCCCGCCACCTGACGCGGAGGATAAGCGCGAAGTGAACATGATTGCGCCGGTCCTGTGCGATTTGCTGGAGTATATTCGTTCGACGGGTGATGTACCGGAGCATTTTGTGGTGTCTACCCTTACTCCCATCCCCAAGCGGGGAGGGGAGCCCCTCGATCCTGGGGGGCATCGGGGCCTGGCAGTGGGGGGTGCGTTGGCGAAGTGCTATGCCATCATTCTGGACCGAAGGTTGGCAAGGTACAGCGAACAGCATGGATTGCGATGTGCATGGCAGGCTGGATCACGAGCTGGTCTTTCCACGTGCCACAACTTGTATGTGCTACGCTGCGTGAAGGGGCAGTATGAACGGGGCCTAGGCACGGAACCGCTTTATGTGTGCCAAATCGATTTTGAGAAGGCCTTTGACAAGGTTCCACGCCAGTTGTTGTGGGCACGGCTAGAAGAACGTGGCATCAGCGGTGCTATGCTCAAAGCGTTGCAGGATTCGTACAGGCGGGTGCTGCTTAGGGTGAAGGTGAATGGGCGCCTGGGCCCAGTGGTGGGGTCCAGCCTGGGGGTCAAGCAGGGGTGCCCCATGAGCCCAGGGCTGTTTGGGTTATTTATTGAAGTTATCGCTGATTATCTTGCTACCAAGGATGCGCGTGAGGGGAAGGAGATGCGTGCAGACAAGGTGCCTCGTGTTGGCTTACGTGCAGTGCCGCTTTTGCTATATGCAGACGACCTCAGCATCTTTTGCACGTGCCCTCAGCGGCTCAGCAAGGTGCTGGAGCTGTTAGAGCATTTTTGTGCTGCTTACGGCATGCGTGTGAACGCAGGCAAGAGTGAGATCTTGGTGTTTCACAGGGATGCGGGGAAGCGTGAACAGCTTGAGCGCAGCGCGCGTTTTCGTGTCATGGGCAGGGCTGTCCCAGTGCAGTATAGGGCCAGGTATCTTGGAGTGTACTACGGGCCCGGTAGCGCGTTTGACAGCTGTGTGGAAGAGCTTCTGTTGGCAGGTCAACGGGCCATGCACGGGCTGGTGGCCAACCTTGACGCCAACCGGCTGTTCGCCCCTGCCGTGCGTGTATCTAGTTTTAATGTGCAGGTTAGGTCAGTTTTGTCGTACGCGGCCGAGGTTTGGGCTCCAGACGTGATATGCGCTTTGCTGGGGTGTGGCCCGGGGTATCGTGGCCGAGAGGTGACCTCTTCCATCTTAGATCGGGCCATGAAGCATCCTATGTGCGTTGTACAGAAGGATTTCTTTAAACGGTGTTGTGGTGCGCGTGTCCCACCGGTGCGGCTGCTGTACAGGGAGCTGGGTCAGCTTCCGCTACATCACTACTGGTTGGGCCTTGTGTGTTCGTTCTGGAACAGGCTTGTGGCTGGTCAAAATTCTTCGTACGGGGACGCCTTCAAATATGACTTGCGCCTCGCTTTGTCTGGTGCCACGCAGATAGTGGATCGGCGGGGAAGGGTGCAGAGTGTCGATGTGCGTGCTGATGAGCGCGTTGTTTCGTGGGCTGCCAAGGTCCTGGCTATTCTAAGGCGTCTGGGTTACGAGTGGCCGTCAGGGTGTCACGGGGTGGACGGGTATCTCCGCCCCATTGACATTCCTAGTGTACACAGTGCTTTTCGCAATCTTTTGGTTGATGAATGGGGTTCACATAATCAATCGCAGTCGGATCCGCGCGATTACTGTGAAAGTACTGGTGTTACCATGTCTCGGTACGTTCAGTGGATGGGGCCTCCTCCGTGTGACGAGGACGCTTCTGGTGATGTTGACACGTGTCAGTACCAGCGTGTGTGCCTGCCGGCTAATCAGGTTCATGCTATCATGCGGTTGCGTGTTTGCAATTGGCCTTTGGAGGTGTATAGGAACACTGCACGTGCACGCAGTGAGCGTGTGTGCACAAGGTGTGCTGCTGGAAAGCCTGAGGATGAATATCATGTGGTCTTTGAGTGCGCTGCTTATAACGACCTTCGGTCTAGCAGTGGGCTCTGCTTTGAGCAGGATTTCAAGTCATGGTGGGACACTTCCTGTCCTGTTAAGGTTGGACGTTTTCTTGTTGCTGTACAACAGCAACGCAACGCTATGATTGATTCCTGATAGGTGTGGTCGGGACCAGTAAGGATCGTGTGGCCACACCACCTGGAATGTAACACAAAATGCCAAAGTACGGCCGGTGACGCGCGCATACCGCGCACTACCCGCAAAATCGGTGGCGCCATCAGCCGTGGCGGCGGCGGGCGCAACTTGATCGACGACTCGGGTGGCCACAGCGCGCGGCCATGCTGCGCAGGACCAGGCAGGACTCAGCGGCGTGGCATTCCGCCGACGCAAGTGAACCCCGGCTGCCGTACACCACCGTATCTCGCCGCCACTGCAACGGCCACAAATGGCGGAGCTACGACAGGCAACGCCGACGTGTGCAAGAGCTGCCAGGGGCCCAGACGTCGAGGACGCGCCGCCACCGACACTGGTTGCCGCTGCTGCCGCATCCGCCCTCCACCACGTGCCCATACCGCACCAGCACGCACGATCAGCGCCTCCACAATCTCCTCGGGTGCCAGTTGGTAAGTCAGGAACCTGCACGACGCTCGAAAAAGGGACCAGTAGCTGAGTCTCGCCCCTCCCCCCCACACCGTGCAACCGTGATGTCGCAAGTGGTGTCGCCCCGTTGGCAGTCACAGGCGAGGGGCACGGCGGGACAGAAGATCCGCAAAGGAAAGCAGGGATACTTGACGAATATTTATTTACGCTGGAAGCAAGGTTTGATCCAGGGCCGCCGATAGGAACGACGCACGGCTGCATTGTGCTCTCCGAAGGGCAGCGCTTTTTGGCAACCGACCGATACCTTTTCCCGCGCTTTCCCAACAGTTACAAGTAATTGTTGATCATGCAAACACACCAAAGCTGTTAGCATTGCCGCAGTGACACATACGCGAAAGACAGTCCCTACAAAGCCCTAGACGTAACACTTTCACCGCCCTGGTCGTCAGGAGTAAGCTGCTTGCGTCTAGAGGTGAGAATCAAGAACCTTTGTGGAGAGCAACGGGGCCATCAAGGTGGTATGGTTGTATGTTCCGAGAACCTAAGCAGCCGGTGCGCGCGTTTTCGCCCCCGGTGCTGCCAGCAACCTGGCTGCGAGCACGTCTTGCGTTGCTGAGCACCGATAATGGTGCTTGCCCTACCATATTATGGCCGCCATCAAAGGTTCTGCTGTCGGAGTGACGTGGACTCTTAACGCTAAGGGCGATCTTTGTACGCGCAGGGACCTAACGGCGCGGACGTGCCTCAAACCTCTTTTATTGACGAAGTGAAACAACTCCCCAACGCCCGGTAGCTGGCAGTAGAGGAGCCGTTCAGCGCACCGCTCGTTGCCTCGCGTCCGTCGGTCTACCTTGATAGAAGGCTTACGATGCAGACAGCTCGCGCCAAAGGCCAGTTTGGCAGCTGTGGAGCACCATGGCGCGCAATGCGCTGCTCTAAAGCGGCAACATGTCAGGCTCGGCGCCGGGTATCGCGCGCTGCCTTCCCGCAGGGCCGTGACCATCCCGACAACCAACGCACCCGCACCCACACCCCCGCGGCGATGCCCCGCTTCCTGCAAGCCCTGACCGACATACGCGAGCGCATCATTCACTTCGCGGCTTCGGCTTCCTCCGCCGAAGCCATCGAGTCAACGCCCAGCGCGGCCGTTGCGTCCGCGGCCGGCCCGGGCCTCGCGAGCTCCGCCCCCGACCCCCACACTGCCCCACGCATGCTACCCCTCCCCAGCATCCCACCCTCCCTCTCCCCCCGCTCCTCTGGCTACGCCCCCTTCTCCCCATCCTCCAACCCCTGCCCGCAGCCCCTCTTCACCCTCCCCTGGACCCACAACCCCAGCCCCCAGCCCCAGCCCCTCTCCCACACCCCCTCCTCCCCCGCCTCCTCCCCCGCCACGCCCCCGACCCCGACCCACATGGCAGGCGCGCTGCTGCTATGGCACACCGCCGTCTCCCTGCACCAGCGCGCCTGGACCAGCGTGCTGTGGCACGTGGGCTCCGCCGCCTCCGCCGCAGAACGCACCCGCCGCAGCATGCCGCCCCCCCACCAGGTCCCCAGCCTCATGCATTGGACCGCCACCAACGCAGCCGTGCACGCGGAGGAGTCCCTGGCACTCGCGCTAGCCCACACCTCCGCCGCCGCCAGCGCCGTCTCCCGCACCGCCGCAGAGCCGCCGCACCTGCCGCTGCTGCGCCACCAGCGGCGTCGCCTGCTCGCCACCGCCCTGCCGCTGCTGGAGCAGCTGCACTACCTGCAGCAGGGCTGCACCACACACGTGCTGCTGCGGTTCGTGCTGTACTCTGCGCTGCAGCCGGCTCTGCGGAGGGAGCTGCTGCTGCAGCTGGACGTCATGGGCCGCCGCGCCGCGCAGCTGGCCGTGCTGCAGGCGCAGCACGAGGCGTGGCTTAACGCACAGCAGCACCAGGGCCGCGGCAACGGCGCCCGTTCCAGCACCCGCAAAGCTGCGAAGGGCGACGGCGGCAAGGGGCAGCACCAGCAGCCACTCCTGGGATCTCGCTGGTATGGCAGCGTGCTGGTTCCGGAGCTGGCGGCGTGCGCTAAGCAGCTGCAGCTGCTGCAGCCCCCAACGGCCGACACGGCCGCAGGCACGGCCGCAGCCCCCAACGCAGGGCCGGTTGCTGCTACGAGCTCCTTTTCGCACGCCAAGCCGCACCGGAAGGGGCAGCACCAGCGCCAGCAGCACCAGGGGAGGGACCCGCAGCGAGAGCAGCGGGAGAGGGAGCAGCACGCGGCGGAGTACGCACAGCTGCAGCGCGCGGCCGCCGCGCCGAGCGACCCGCCGGGTCGGTTCGACCTGCGGGACCTGTACCGGCTGGTGAGGGTAGTGGAGGTGGCGGTGGAGGACCTGCAGCGGGAGGTGTAGTGGGCAGCCGCCGGAAGATGGTGCAGCAGCTGCTGCACAGGTTGTGTGCAACAGGTGCTGTCGCAGTGAGCTTGGGGGCCAGGGATACGCTTGTTAGCACGTAACAGCACGTGCCGGCAGCGGTGCAGTGGACGGGGAGGGTGCAGGAGGGCGGTGGGGGGCCTGCACCGGGAGGCAGCTGCTGATGGAGGTGTGGGGTGTGGGGTGCAGGGTCAAGTTGCTGGTGGCCGGGGTTGCTGCGGGCAGGGGACTGAGTAGCGGCGGAGGACCTGCAGCTTGAGGGTTACTGGGCAGCTGGCGGAAGGAAGGTGGGGCCGTGTGCTGGCATGCGGATGTGGTGACGGTTGTTGTGTCAAGGCCGGCACACGTGCGCAAACGGCATCGCAATTACCGGCCGATGAGCCAGAGGTTTGGCCAGATGCCTGGCAACTGCAAGGCAGCAGGTGGGTACGGATTAACGCCTTTTTTGTCTGCCGTCGGTGAGTTGTGTGCACGGCGGGCACTGTGCGTTGAAGGCGCCGCTGGTGTATGGCTTTTGAAGTGTTGGGTTTCGCGGGCGGTGCCTGCAGGGCACCCCGCGTTGTACAAGTACGGCTCACCCCATTGTACAATAGAGGCACGCGTGAAACAGAGGTACCGTTCGTTGTAAGTTTGTTGTATGTTAGCCCTTAGGCACAGTTTACGCGTATGAGCTGTACTGTGCACCATGGGCTTACATGCTGGGGGGCTGCTGGGCTCGGGATATTTGCTCGGTGCTTGCTGTGGCTACCTATCTGTTCGTCCTGCGGACTGCAGCTGTATAGCTGTACCGCCGTCCCTCGTCCTTGAAAAGGAGCACGCGTCGCACTGTACGTCGAGGGCTTGTTATACCGCTGTGGGTTTGTTGTACTGTGCGCTTTGTCCATGCATGTCATGCTTAGGTTTTCTTGTATCGCTCTGCATCAGAGGAGTAGCCCACCTGCTGACGTCCCTCCAGTTGGTGACGACCAAGAAGCCAATAGTGGCTTGCAACGGTGTTGGCCTCTCGACTTGTGTTTGCAGCCTACGGGCTGGCACGCTGTATTGCACGTGGTTAAGTTATGGGGTGAGCAACAGTCCTAATCTGGTTGCACAATGGCACCCGGACCCTTGGCAGGGGCAGTGGGCTGGCTATGTGAGAATGAATGTTGGTTTATAGTGTCGCCCTGGTGTTGCTGCATCTGGCTGGTTTTGTCGGCTGCTAATGCGCGGTTGTGCGGTGAGGAGGGGATGCTGCACCACCCAGCGCAGAACGTGTGCTGGTTGTGCGGGCGAGCATTCAGGGGCAGCAGATGAAGCCGCACAACAGGGCATCCAGGCGACCCGGGAAGCGCACGGGTTTGAAATTCTTTACGTGAGACTGTAGGTTTTTGGTTCGACGTTGGTTGAGGCAGCCATGATTTGTGACTCAGCTGCCGGCATGGTCTGAGGGTACGGCACAGTACTCATGGCCCACTTTATCATTTGCGGCGATGCCGATCTGAAATGTGTGGGGTGTCTATATCATATGCGGCCTGCGGTCTCGCTTGCGGTGGGCTGGCATGCGCAGGGGCGCAAACATGACAGTCCGGTCGGTTTGGTGGCGCAGGGCAGGCTTGTGAGCACGGTATGCCAAATCAGGTTTCAGAACGATATGTACGGTAAACAGGCAGTGAGCGAACGACAGATGGAGGGGCGGCCATCTTCCTCTGGCCTGGTGTGCAGCCCCTATATGCGGTGCTGGCACGTCATGGGCTGGCAGGTTGGCACATGAACGGGAGCTGCTGTCTTCGAGGTGCTGGTTGCTGCATGTTGCGCGTGCATGCCCCTGGTCCTGCCTACCCATCCCTACTCACGTGGTGGCAGGCATGGTTCCCGTACGGTACAGAAAAGTGAATGAGAATCATCCGGGTGAACAAGTTTGAGCGAGCGATGCGAGAGCCTTAGCTGGCCTAAGCCTGTAGCACCATGTAACTGACCGGCAACCTGCACAACGCTGCCTCGGCCTTTACCCTCAAGCCTTCGGGCAGTTGCGTCCTTTCCCCACAGCTGGGAATGGTACGGCCTCTTGCAGGGCATGGACCCTGTCCAAGTCGCCCACGTGCCCACTGGTTAGTGACAGAGGTAACAGGCCGCATAGGGTAGATCTGCCGGCGCACTTGCTATCCTGCCTCGCCTCCTCTCCTGCACCTGGACCAGCCTCTCCAACTCGACCTTCAGCCAGCTGGTGTATAATATCGAAGGCTAGATCAACAGGAGAGCGTGCTGTATCGCGCCTTCAGTTTCCCGGGTAGCCCAGGTAGCCCAGCCGTACGCACTGCAACCACGCAGTACGACTAGCAATTCCTTGCCCTCCGCCGGACGCCCATGTACTGAAGGAGGCTTTTGAGGAGCGACAGTTCAGCTGATGTATGCGAGCTTGGTGCAAAGCTGTTTGTAAAGCCCTGACAAAGTGCAAAAACTGATTCGTCAGTTCAGGATGGTGCTTGATTGATGTAGTATACCACCAGAAATTGGACTGTGCACCATGGAGACGAATTGGCGCCGATATCTGAGCGCAGGCCATGGCTGACCATGCTTGGCGAAACGGAAACGCGCACAGCGATAGCGCTGGGCGCAATCACTTCACAGCTGTACTTCATGATTCTTCTCACATAATCGGCGCAGAAACCCGGGAACACTCTATGACCAGGGTCAGAAGCCCTTCGTTCCTTTCGGCGGGGCGCGCCAGCAGCAACACCCCGCCAGACTTCCCCGAGCCTGCTCAGCCGCATGCTCCTGGACCCCTTCAGCTTCACTCCCAGCATGTTCAAGCCACAATACAGCAATCAAACGGCCAGCTGCCCGGTGCAACCGAGCAGCTGACGGGGGCATTGACCTGCGGCACCAACACACCACAACACCCTTCCACTTCACCTTGGTCGAGTTCCCAAGCCGCATCCCGCCAACACAGCCACACTGCAACCAGGACAGTCAACCATAATACCGATACAGGAAGCAGGCCAGCTGTCCGCAGCGGGTCATGGATTGATGGGGCCCTGGCAACTGCCCTTCGTCCGCCCTCCGCCTCCGCTCGGCGTGCTGTTGCTGTGAGCACCGGGTTGGGCAGCCCAGGAGCTGGCAAAACCTGCAGCGTGACCCACATCGAAGAGCAGCTGCTACTTCATAGTGGAAAGAGCGGTGAGCGCCCGTGCACAGGTGGTGGTGCCGGTGTCGTGGGAGCCCTGCAGCAATTGGGCGTCGAGGAGGACCAGGATGGGAAGCTTCCCGTGGAGCGACAGCAGGCGGAGCAGGACCACCACGCAGTGCACGATAGCGACGTATTTGCAGGAGGTCCAGCTGGGGCTTACAGGGGCGGCGTGCGTCCGGGCTTACAGCAGGGAGCAAAGCAGGAGGGGGAGCAGCTGGAGCAGCAGAAGCAGCAGGAGCAGGAGCAGGGGCTCCCGGGCGTGCAAGCTGGACGCATGCAACAGCACATGAAGGCTGTGCACGTGGTAGACCGCAAAGAAGGGGCACAGGATGGGGAGAGGGCAGCACGTCGGTCTGCGGCCCTGGTGGAACGCGCTGCAACGGTGGTGCTTCGCCAGGGTGAGCAGGGGGCCGCCTGTTGGCTCACCGAGACACCGACCAGAGGCTGCATGGGACCGTGGGTGCTGGTGTGGATGGGCCATGGGCTTGGCGGCGTGTGTACGGCTGCAGTTGCGGGGTCGCAGTAGCATTATACGAGGCAAGTATTAGCGGCATAATGTGTTACGTCTCAGTTGTGCCTTGGCTATCTTGTGCCATTGGACCCAGAGGCGTTAACGACCAGCGCGCTGTGTATGCAAGCGTCAAGGGGATTGCAAATGCGGCTGCTGTTCCTCGCTGCCCTCGCGCGTGACATAAGACACGAAGGCGGCACCGTCTGCATGTGCTTGCATGCACCCCCGTGTCACCTTCATGCCTCATTTTTTTCATGCACCAAGCCCTGTGTCCCTACTGCGATGCGCGGATGACGCACCTGTATGTGCAGGTCCGCAGTACGACGAGACCGTCTCAGCCGATGCGGCTGACCTGGCGGCCAAGTACGGAGGTCTGTGGCTGTACATTGTACGATGCCGTACAGCGCATATGTCTGCGGAGGAACGGCGGCAACGGCGGCAGCGGCTGCGGCCACGGGAGGAGGGCATTGGTGACGGCGTGGAGCTGCGAGACGGGCGTTTGCGGGACGGGAAGCAGCCACACCCGCTGCTGATTGCGACGGTGCGTGTGTGGTCCAGTGTTACACTGTGGGAGTGCACCCACTGTGGAGAAATGGGTTTAAGAAGAGGAGGTGCTCACGGCACGGAGCGCTGCACCATCACTTGTTGCGGTCTGGCGAGTGGCTGTGGACAGGGGCATTGGGGTGGGCCTAAAGCTGACGCCCTGTTGCTCCGCTTTCTTCCGTACTACACGCGTTGTACGTAGACCTGATCTCATACTGTACTAGCTCTGTTACTGCGGCTTGGCACCTCGGACGCCATTCTCTGCGGTAAGTTCGCATGCGTGTGCCGTACGCAGGTACGACACGTGGACGGCAGCGTGGCGATTGTGACGGCCCGCGGGTTGCGGCCCCTGCAGGTGGGCGGATAGTTGACAAGCACATATGACAGAAGACAGTTTTGGGATTTCCCAATCGCGCAATTCGTAAGACTATCGTGCCGTGCTGCGGATGCAGTGCGGGTGTGGGATATGAAGAATCCCTGACAAGCAGACAAGTTGCATAGTGTCACTCACTACCATCGTGCCGTGGGCTACGTCACATTCATTATTCACTCATCACAATCATGCGTTCAAACGCAGATATTGAAGCCCAGGCCGCCCCTTCCGCAGGTTGGCAGCCCGCTCTACGCGGAAGGCGAGGCGGTGCTGTCGTACCACCACCCCCAGGTGCCCCGCGGCCTGCACTTTTTCCCTGCACACATGGGCGACTGGTAAGCAATCCGCACAGGTGCAACGCATATAGACTCAGAACCCCTGCCGGACGTACGGCAATTGCGGTGGTTGCAACTGGTAGTGACGTACGGTAGCAGCTGTTGTGCGCGCATGCCCCTCCGCTCTTTTTAAGCATTCAACTGCATGATATGATAGCACAGTGTCTTGCATGGCCTGGTGGGCGCCTGTCTAGGGCCCTAGTGCATACCTGCGCACGCCGCATACTCTGCGCCCTTCGCCAACCAGTGTGCGCCCACCCTACCGTACGTGTGTAGGGGCACCCACGAGGAGCGCTACATCACGCTGCACCTGGCGCAGCCCGGCAGGGTGTTCGTGCTGCTGCCCGAGCACACCCTGGAGCCGAGGTGGGTGCAGTACCGGTAACCTCGTTGTGGGTTATGGTGTGGGTCGCGGGGTCAAAGCTACGTGCTCTGAGTGAGTGTTCGTGCTGCTGCCCAGGAGCCCATGTGGGTGCTGTAACCTCCGTGTAAGGTGCAGCGTGGTGCGACCTCGATGTGCTGTGGGTTACCGCTGTCCGTGTCATCCGTCGCCGCTGCCCGGCGAGCACGACCCCCTAGGCAAAGGGATGCTGCGTTCCTAATGTGGGCCACGGTGTGCGACTCATAAACAGCTAGCGCTTGCACAGAAACATCCTCGGCTGCCGCCGGCTGTCGGTTGTCGGTTGCAATTATAGCAGCACTGCGCTGCCGCCCGGGTCCCAATAACGCCGATGCAATTCATGTGTCAGGCGTTGCGATTTGGCTGGGGTAGGATGCAAGCGTGGGCCATGCTGTAAGAAGGGCATCCAAAGGCCTGCTCCTGTGCCGTGGACGGTCTACGAGGTAGCATAATTTGTAGGCAGCATACTGCGTCACTGGCGCCCTTGCCTGCCCTGCGGCTGTAAGCGTCCGGCTGCAGGCCTATAGCTGCCGTGGCGCACGGCTTTGCGGCCTCGGGCAAGGCTGCGTGCTGTGTGCGTGGCGGCCAGGTGACTAACCTGTCCAGCTCCGTACTGTACGGCATCCCACAGGTGGCTGTACCAGCACTTTTTCAAGCTCAAGGAGCCGTTGTACGGAGTTAAGGTGCGGAGGGGGCGTGAAGGCAGATGCATGCAACTGATACATACTGCGCGGCGTGTCCAGCGAACCGGGCCTGCGCGCCCCATGGGTCGGTGCAACCTGCGGCAACCTTCAAGTATGGTGCTCCGCCCTCCTGCTTACGGAAACCACTCCTGGAACTTGGCCTCTGCGCAGCTGCGCCACTCCAACAGCTCTTAAGAGCAGTGCTTGTTTCATTACGTGGTATGAAATGTGTGCCATATGCGATGCCCAGGTAATGGTTTGGACGTCTAGGCGGATGCATCCAGTTGAAGCGCAGGGCAACCCGATCTACTCAAGGGGCCCTGCGATATTTGTTTCGCGTATTACGTGAGTTTTCAAGATTGTTTTCGCGCTATTCAGGTCAAGCTGCGCATGCGCTGGACGTCCTGGCGGCTAGGCCGAGCGGTGGTCCGCCTCATGGCGGGCGGAGGCAGCGGGGCGCGGGACGGGGAGGGACTGCTGGCGTACGAGAGCAGGAAGGTGGGCTGCTGTGTGTTGAGGGATGCGGTGATGGGAGGTACGAGCGCAAATTCCAAAGCAAGTTCCAGAGACGTGGGTTGCTGTGTGCTATTGTCACATGGAGCGCTTGTGCGATAATATGTCTGTCGCGGATCTCATGTACACTGCATACAGCGGTGTTCGGGAAGGAGCTGCTAGTGTACGAGGGCACACAGGTGGATGGCCGGGTGTTCGGAGGGCATAGGAATGCCTGCCACTGCTGTGATCCTTTGCGTTTAGGGCTAATGACCCCTCTGCTGCTCTGCTAGCGAGGGTATAAGGTCAAGGCGCCCAAAGGCAATAAATCACTGATCGCAAACGGGCCGCTGCATGTTTTCGCGATGTCCCAAGTTACAGTGTTACACCTTGGTTGTTGCTGCACGTCGCGAGCACCGCCTCCGCCCCGCTATTGCCGTACTCGCTCCCATTGCGGTCCCGCACCGCGCAGGTGTACCGCCCTGGCGAGCCTGTCGTACTCGGCGGGCTGCCGTCCGCCCGCCTGTCGGACTCGGTGTACGTGGTGGGCGTTTGTGCGGCACAGGACGAGCAGGATGAGGAGGCGACAGAGGAGGAGCTTGCGGAGATGGAAAAGCAGGGCGCCGCAGGAGGGGTGGGGCAGGTGAAGGCGGCAGGTGGCGACGGCGGCTCAAGCAGCGATCGCGGCAGCGAGACGGAAGGCGACGGGGAGGGCACCGGAGCGGGGGAGCCGCAGGTAAATGAGTAGTGGCGAAAGCATATTAGTGGTGAGGAGACAAAGTAGTTGTGGCAAAAGTGACTGCGTGGTGACAAAGGGTATGGCTGAGCAGGCATACGCTGGGTAATGACGCGTAGCTCGACCGCTTGCTGAGCAGAGGCAGGCGATCCGGAGGACGAACGACACATGCCACGTGCCGCTGGTCGTTGCCCACACTGCTTCTGCCGAGTGAGCAGGTTGCCATGTCAGCAGCCCCCACAACGCGCATCATCGTTTCTCCACCTGGCTGCTCCTCCTGCAGGACGCCGAGCACCCACACACTCCTGCAAAGCGGCGCCGTGGCCTTCGCGCCCGCGTTGTGCCGGTGGACGGCAGCGGCGGCGAAGCTGGGGAGCCCCACCCCCACCACCATCGCACCATCCCCAGCACTCAAGACGGCTCCCCTGGCAGTCGCCTGCATCGCTCGCACACCGCCGGCAGCAGCCAGCACAGCACCCACGGCCCCCACCGCTCCGACAGCACGGTTCCGACCACCACCACCGCCACCACCGCCAAGGCCTTCACCAACTACACCGACTGGGACGTGTGGCTGGTGCGCATGGTCAAGTCCATCCGGCGCAACCGCATAGAGGACGTGCAGGCGCTGCTGCAGTGCGGTGGGTACGGGCCGTGGCCTTGAACCCATGTCACATACCCACCCACTGCCACACAAGTGCTTGCAGCAAGTAAGCTGCATCACTGCTGCACCTTCTGCACCCGTTAAAGACGCCAGCCAGAACATCTCGTACCCCAACCTGAATCCCCACTGCTCGTCCCCAACGCAGACGCGTGGAAGCTGCGCCCCTTCCGTGGTGACGCCCTGTCCTGGCTCCCGCCCCACATGGCGCCATCCACCTCCTCCAACCCCGCCGCCCACACCATCCCCACCATCCCCGACCCAGAACCCCAGCAGCTGCACCAGTCCGCACAGCACACGCAGCAGCAGGCCCCACAGCAGCACACGCAGCAGCCCGCACATCAGCTTACCACCGACCTGGCCGTCGCTGTGCACGGCGTGCAGCTGCTGGCTCTTCTTGTGCACGAGTGCCACTGCCAGCTGGGCATGCGGGGGCTGCGGCTGCTGGTGCGCAAGTGGGAGGAGGTGCCGGCCAAGTACGGCGGAGCGCGGGTGCGTGGGTGACGGGTGAATGAATGCGCTGTACCGGTACGGTACATTGGTGCGGCGGTAACGGGGCAGGAGGGCATGCACGCGTGGGAGGAGGTGCGGGTATGTGTGTGCGTTGGGGCTCCGGGGGGATGGGGTGTCCAGGGGGGCCGCGCGCCGCGGGGTCCTGCCGAGCGGCCGAGGGACGGAGCCCCCGCGCCTTGGGCGCCCCGAGCCGCACCTCCTGACGACCATCCTCATCCGCCTATCACCTTAATCCCTGATGGAACGCAGGTCGTGCTGCTGACCAACCTACGCCGCATCCCCCGTCCCTGGGCACTCAGGCCATCTAGGCCACCATCCCTGCACCCTGACCCCTTCTGCTTACTCTCTCCTTTTATTTACCAGGATGTCCTGCTTGGGTACCTGCGGCGTAGCCCCAAACCCCTGGGCACCTCAGATTCCCTGTTCACCCTGTTGCCCCTTGTCCGCTCCACCCACGCTCCCACCCTCTTCCAACCCAGGGCGTTCTGCTTGGTGACCTGCGTCGCATGCACCCCCCTCTTGGGCACCCTAGCCTGCCTGTTCAATCTAGTGTCATCCCTTCCCCCGCGCCCCCCACAGGGCGTGCTGTTGGGCGACCTGCGCCGCAGCCCCCGCCCCCTGGGCACCCTGGCTTGCCTGCTGACCGCCCTGCGAGGGGAGGTGGAGGCACGCGACCGCGACCGAACCGCCAGCACCCTGGAACTGCGGGCTGCGCTGAGGCAGCTCACAGAGCTGCAGACACACCTGCTGGAAGCCGTGGCAGAGTCCGCCAGGAGCTGTTGTGCGAGCGATAGCACCAGCAGCAGCATGACTAAAGTTAGGATCTTGGGTGGTGTGGGAGAGGCTGGCGAGCAGGGGGGCGTGCGATCGGCGGGTGGACAGCTGGCGTGGCTGCAGGGCGTGCTGGATCCGCCGCAGCAGGGGAGGGGGCGTGCCGGGGGGCATGCAGGAGGTCGGGGGAGGGTGCTGTGGGAGCACAGCCCGCTGCGTGTTGCGTTCGAGGACAGGGACTACAGCTTCATGGCGTCGGCGGTGATGGAGGGATACACAAGGCAGAAGTGGTGGGTAGCGGTAAGAGGGTGGGGTTGAAGGTTGGATGGCAAGATAGCGGGCGGCTTAGGGTTGGGAGAATGTGGGACGGTGTGCCCGTGGCTGGGGGCTACGTGCGGCCGGGGAATGCGCGTGCCTGCGGTGCCTGGGGCGTTGGGACGGGTGCGCCGCGGAAGTGGTGAGACAATGAAATTCTAAACGTTGAAAACAGAGGGCGTGACAGCCTGATGGGATCTTTACAGGGCGCTGGGGTTAAATTGGCGACGAATGGCTGTGCAGCGGGCTGGTGGTGTTGTACCGCATATGTGAACTGCTGGACGGACACCTGCCGAAAGGCCCCATCGGCCTTGGCTTGTGTGTACCGTAACCGCAGCAACCAGTCCAATGTGAGCCCGCAAGCAAGCGGCTGCCATGGTGGACCTGAGCTTGCTGACCATCAAGTTCTTGTGTTTGCGCCCCGCAGGCTTGGCGCCGACCTCCTGGCCCTCACGCCGCAGGACGGCACCCGGGAGCTGTCGCCCCTGGACCCCCTGCTAATACACACCACCATGGGGCGGCTGGGGCTGTGCGACCCCCAGGGGGACGGACCCACGGGTCAAGCGCTGGAGGCGGTGGCCCGTCTGTGGTTCCTGTGCTGCGCCGCCCCCGGCGCGTTCTTCGGCAGCCCGCGGGGGCGTTGGTGCACGCGGCTGGCGTGCCAGGTGGCATACATCTGCGTGTACAACCTGGTAGGAGGGCTTTGGGTGTGCGGGGGTGTGTATTAAGGGGCTGGTGCTGCACGCGGAAGGCGTGCCAGGTTGCATACATGTGCATGTGGAACCTGGCAGGGTTCCCTTGGGCCATAGCCTGCACAGGCCCAACGGTCTTGCCTCTGATGCGACGGTTTGGACACGCTCTGGTGCTTGGGGAGCTTGTTCATGCCAGTATGATGACTTCGCGTGATGTAATGCACCACCGGTAGGTGGAGGACAGGTCGAAGCGCGGCAACACGCGCTGGCGCATGTATGGTTCCTCCTCAACTGACGCTCATCAGCATTTCCAATATTTACTGATACATGATTTTACTGGTTGTTTATTCAGTGTTGAAGTTTCCTCGTGCACGCTCCTTATGTCTTCAGAATTGTATCAGGCTCAAGCCCAACCCTTTTTTGTCCGTCCTCCCCCCTAGGCCGTGGACCACTCTCAGCGCGGCGACCACTCGTTGACCATGGCCCTGGCGGTGTGGGCGGGGGGCAGCATGTTGGAGGCGTTCGAGTTCACAGCCGTGCGACACAGGGGCCACCTGTTCAGGTGCGGGGTGTTTGAGCTGGTGTTGGCTGTCAAGCATATCGTTGCGGTGAGGTGAGGCTGATGTTGGGGCCCAAGGTGACGTCACCCTGCTTCCCTGCTGGTTTTCGCCGACCTTCCCCCGCACGAGTTGGCCTCTGCCCTTTGTCCGTCTTCCCCTGCTGCCGCACGGCATACCTGTACCTGTGCCCTGTCGTGCGCCCATGCCCGCGCCCTCGACATCCTCTGCCCGCGCCGTTTCCTCCGGCGCCGCCCCCCAGGGTGGACTCTAGGGCGATAAGTGGCGCCACTGACAACCACGCCTGTTGCCTTGCCCATATATACCACGACGTCACAGCTTTGGTATTAGACTGGTAAATACCCCTGCCCCTGCCCGCGCAGGTACCTCCGGCGGCACCCCCTGGACTTCGCCTTCACGGTGTGTGATGCCCTCATCCTGGCCATCATCGTGGTGTACCTGCTGGGGGCAAAGGGCAGGTGCGCAGCCTTACCGTAACCTGTTGCCCAGTTGTGGAAATGAGCCGTCGTGAAGTACCTGCTGAGGGGATCAAGAGCAGGTGCGCAGTGTTGCGCCTGTTTTGGGCTGCCCCTAGCCCGTTTACGCGTACCCTACCACGTACGACTCAGGTGCTTGTCGGCCCCCAAATGCACGCACGGCAGGTTCGTGGTGCCGCCCGAGGTGTTCCACGTGCTGCTGCTGATGTGGGCGGCGCTGGCGGTGGTGGTGTACTTGCGCTTCCTGGTTACCCTGGTGCCGCTGTTCCAGAGGCTGGGGCCCATGATCAACACGGTAGGGCACGGTAGTGTGTGGAGCAGTGTGTAGGTGGATGTGTATTAGCATGTGGTGGTGTATCTGCGTTTCCTGGTCACCCTGGTGCCGCTTTTCCAAAGGCCGGGGCCCAAGCTCAACACGGTGGGGCGGAAGGGTGTGTGGGTTAGCGGACGGTGGTGTGTGCTGGCAAGTGCATGGCGCCGCACCTGCGCTCCGTGGTCACATGGTGATGCCCTTGCTGAACACGGGCGGGGGCAGGGGACTGTATAGCAACCAGCAAGTTGAAGGTGGATGCGGATGCAGATTGCGCGGCTAGCCTGTGCCCACTACCTCGGCAGGTGGCCAACATGGCCTCCGAGCTGTGGGTTAGCAAACACTAACCGTGCACCCACCACCCCGGCAGGTGGCCAACATGGCCTCCGAGCTGTGGGCCTTCCTGCTTCCCTTCATGGTCATCACTGCGGGCTTCGCCACAGCCTACCACCTGGCCCTCTCTACGTTCGATGTGCCAGAGTGAGTCCCTGGCTTTGCTTGCTGCGCTGACGCCTGTGTGAACAGTTGAGCGACTCACGTGTTCCGCAGCGGCTTCGCTGCAGCGCCGGAACACGTGCCAGTGTTGCACCGCCGGTTCCTCACGCTTCTAAATCCCTCTTAGACCTTTGTCGTCCGAGCGCGTATTCCCACCGGCCCTTTACCAATACCCTGCCCCTCAGCTACTCGACGTTCGGCAACGCAATGCTGTCTCTGTTCCAGGTGAGGACTGTCCTTGGTGGATTTTCATACATTCTAGTTAGACTGGATCGAAATGCGTGGGTTACGCCAGAGCGCAGGTGCCTGCTTCTTAGGACGGCGTCGCAGGTTGCACACCGCCACTTGCAGCCCCTGTGCCACCCAACCCGCGCCCTGCTGCAAGTGCGTTCCCGCCCACCCTTCTTCCGACTTCCTTGATTGACGAAATACACCTGAAAGGTGGTGACTTCATGAGATGGTACATCTTCAATTCAACCGGGCTTGCAGACAGAGAAGCCAAAGGGCTACATGTGCGCCCATGTACCATCCCCCGCAGGCATTCCTGGGCCAGTTCGACTTCTCTGCGTGGGACACGGTGCAGGACGAGCAAACCCGTACCTTCGGCATCGCGCTCATGATCATCTACTGCGCGCTGGCAACCCTCCTGCTGGCAAACCTGCTGATCGGTGAGCATGTGCGCGACGATCGTATCCAGCGTGTAAATCCTGGACGAACCGTACTGGACCCGAGTTTGGCGCTCGTCTCATGGGCTCGGGCAACCGACCTGCTGGCAACTAACCTGATCGCCGCTTGTCGATTCTCGAAACGATATGCCGATACCGATGCAGGGAGCCCTGCCTGGGCACGGACCCAAAACCGTGTGCATGGCCTTGCAAATGGCCGCACCTTGCGTCAGCATCCCAAATGCGTTCCGAGCGGTACGTGACCCACTGCTGCTGTCGTACTGCCGTACCGCTGCAGCCATCGTGACGTACAAGTACCGCCCGGAGGAGGTGGCGGCGCAGAGCGTGTTTGGGCTGGCGGAGGTGGTGGACTCGCACCAGGCGCAGGTGCGCATTTGTTCTTCATGGGGAAGGAAACGATCAAATGCTCTGCGCAGAACTTTTCAATGGCGAAGGAACCAGAGTACTATGAAACAGGTGTGGAAAGGTGTAAGGGCGGGAGAGGGTGCTGGTGACGGCAATGGGCAAGTCGCGGGTGAGCGTGTGTGTGTGTAGGTGGGGCATGGGGTACCGGCGGAGGTAGTGGAAAAGCGCAGGCGCAGGTAAGGTCACTTGCTAGGTTCAAGGCGCCATGACCGCAGGTCCATTGGAGGTATGCAAGTACATATCACATGTTCCCATTTGTTGGGATCGACACGCGTTGCCCGGGCGCTGTTGCGCACCCCCACAGGTGGACCACGCGCTGCTGCCCTCGCCGCTGTGCCTGGCACAGCTTCCCTTCGGCTTCCTGCCCAGCGGCGTACGGCCCGCCATACTGCCGTACGCCCTGTACCGCCTGGGCCTGACGCCCCTGGAGGGCTTCCGCCCCGCGGTGCCGAGCCACGCCACCGTGCCCACCGGCCGGGCCGCCAGCCCCCAGGTAGGTCCACGCCGTGCTGAGCAGGGCACCCCCTTCGCCACCCGACACCTGCCGCTGCCTGTTGCTGCTGAGCCGAGGCTAAGCAGGGCAGCCCCCTCCTCATTCGACAATACATGCGGCGCCTTCCAGGCAGAGAGGGCACTCAGCAGGATTGATGCCCCACAGCGCGCGTTGCACACGGATGTTCCGCGGCCTGTCGCTAAGCACCCACACACCTCCTGTGCCCTCCCCTGTTGCCCTGTTCCCTTGTTACCCGTGTGGTCGGGACCAGGAAGGATCGCGCGGCACACCGCCTCGAATGTACCGGTATCATAAAATGTCATATGTTGCCCTACCCCCATGTCCCCGCCCGCCCACAGCTCATCTTCCACCTGACGCTGCACCCCATCATGCTGCTGCTCCTCAACCTGGGCTACTACCTCGCCTCGCCGCTGTGCGTCGTACACTTCGCGGTCAGCGGCCACAGCGCCGTGCTCGGCTCCCTGCCCTCGCTCCTGCCCTCCTTCCTTACCCCCAACCGCAACCGCCGTACACACGACCCCAGCGGCAGCCCCTCCGATACCCACAGCCGCAGCCGCAGCCTCTTTTTCAGCCGGTCCGGCCGTAACCCTGGACCCTCCATGGGCCGGACCCACGGGTCGGCGTCGGCAGCTTCCAGCAGCTTCTTCGGGTCGCGGTTTGGCTTCGGGGCCTCCCTGGGGCGGGGGCCGACCCGCGGGTCGTCCTCCCTGGCAGCGTCCAGCGGGGCACTGTCCCATGGGTCATCTGGGCTCATGGAAGGCGGAGGGCGCCCTGCCGGGTCGTCCTCCCTGGAGCACGTGAACGGGTCAACGGGCAACCCGTACGGATCACGTGGGCTCGTCGCTCATGCGACGCCCAAGGTGGGTTTGTGGGCGGGGTGCACGGCAAAGTTGCGGTATCCAGCAGGCAAGTTTGATGCTGGGCATCTGCACCGGACACTCATCCTGTACAGAGCTGTCACACACAGGGTACATGTGCTGCACAACCATAATTAGGCCTGCAGGTCGTGCCAGCAGGCATCGCACCGCAGCGCGCCAATCAACAAGCAGGGAAACGTCCTAAGGCTGACGCTACTGACGTTCCTGACGCAACCCTTTGCCCTCGCCCCGGCCCCCTGCACGCTTCTCCATCACCATGACCAACAGAAAGCGCTGTCGCTCCTACTGTGGATTGCCAGGACGCAACTCACCTTGCTCCTGGGCGCCTTCTTGACTTACGTCGTGGTCGGTCTGTGCCTTGTCACCCTGTACGGCACGTACACTTGGATCGCGTCCGTACTCCTGAGCCTGTACAGCGTACTGTACGAGCCTGTCGTACGACTGTGCTCACTGGTGCGCGGCTGCTTCACGCACAAAAATCAGTCACACAGGCCCGCCACGAGCAATCAGGGTGGCGGCGGCGCGAAGGTCACTCCCGCTGACGGCCCTTCCTTTCAAAATGGGACGGAGAAGGTGACGCCTGCACACCTGGAGGCTGCTGGGAGCACCGCAGGAAAGGGGTTGGGGGCAGGGGACGAGCAGCTGCAACATGTGGAGCCGGGTGAAGTACAAGGGCACGTGCAGTCGCCACGTGGGGGTGCAGCGCTGTGGGGCAAGACCCGTGGGACGGTCATGGCGGCGGCGGCGGTACGGCGGTGGGGCGGCGTGGCCAAGGTGGCGGCGGCTGCCACTGCGGAACGAAGGGTGAGTCGGGCGATCGAAAGGGGCTGTACCCTCCACAAGCGCGGGGCAAGGGTCAGTTGGTTCGCTTGTCCCACAGCACGGCGTGCCACCATATGCATAGTTGCATTGTCTGCTGCGCGCTGCCGTGCCGTGGATTGCGACATGGATCGTGACACTGCCTGCCAAAGCTGCGCTGGTGCAGTGCCCCTTCAAAATCTAAACCAACCACACATTCCAGCTGAGTTCACTTGCTTGTTTGTGCGCAGGCGGCGGCGGTTGTGTCCCGCTACCTGTCTCGCCAGCAGGTGGAGGCGGCCACGGCACGTGTCTTCGGCCTGGTGGGCGCCACGGCCCAAGCTGCGGCGGTGGCGGCAGTGGCGGCGGCGGCGGTGGGCGGGCCGAGGGCCTCAGAAGCATGGGCTGCGAAGGGCGTACCCTCGGCTCCCTCACACAGCCAACGCGAGTGCAGCAGCAGCAGCAGCAGCAGCACCTGTTGGATGGTCAGGCGGCGGCTGACATGGGTGTGAGCGGAGGGCGGGGTGTCCCTGCGCATGCTGGTGCTGGTCGCGTTGGTGTGCACAGCGTCGGCGCCGGAACACAGCCGCGCAGCCGTCCAGGGTCGGCAGAGGCGCCACCGGAGGCTGGCCGCCGCCCGGCGGCTGGGGCGGGGCCGGACGCGGTGACAGGGGCGGCGGCGGCGGCGGTGACGGCGGCATCGGCGGCGGCTGGGGCGGCGGCGGCGGGGGCGGCGGGGGCGGGGGCAGGCGGCGCATCAGGTGCAGCGACGGTGCCATCCACCTCGGCCGTGGAGTGCGCCCTGCTGCGGACCCTGTGCCAACAGGACGCAACGGGCAACCTCTTGGATGTACTGCAGCAGCTGCTGAGGCAGCAGCAGCAGCAGCAGCAGCAGCCATGCCATTCTACGATAGGTGCGACGGCGACACCGCCGCCACCGATGCCGACGCCTTCTACGCAGCTCACGCAGCTCCTGCCGCTTCCGCACGTGCCGGCGGCACCAGCGGCGGCAGCGGCAAGGGCCGTGCACTCGCGCCAGCAGCAATACCGCCGTGCCGCAGCTGCACCCGGAAACCCAGCGGCAGCAGCAGCGGCGGAGGCGCGGTGTCTGGTGGATAGCCACAGCAGCAGCGGCATGCCGCAGCCGGCTGCAGCACAGGCCATGGAGCAGGCAGGGCAGGCACACCCGCCAGCAGTGGAGCGGGTCCCGCCGTTTGCCGCTGACCCGCCGAGCGTACTGGATCCGGCGGTAGGACCAGCCGCAGTGGAGGTAGCTGGCAGAGGCGACGCGGCAGGTGGTTATTATGGCGCAGGTGGAGAGGCAAACGGAGGCGAGCAGCAGCAGGAGGGCGTGGGGCCGCTGGCAGACCCGTGGGTCGCAGCAGCGACAGAAGGGCCGCAGGACCCGGCGGGGCCGTGTGAGCAGCTCTCCCCACAGCTGCAGCAGCTGGCACGCACCGTTGAGCAGCTCGTACGGCAGGTGGGCGTGCGCGTGTGCATGTTTGCGTCCTGTACCGTACGGCCAGGGTTTGGGATTGGACACTCAGCAGCTATTGCGGTCTGCCGCCAGCAATCGTACTGCCCTCATTGCGGGCTCCCTTCGCGTGTGCATTCTGTTCTCCGGCAGTCGCGCGTCGCTGCCGGACTGCCTCTTACCCGTTGAATGGGTTACGTCTCCCAGAACCAGGGTTCTTACTAGTCAGCTCACGTTGGCGAAAAGCCTGTCAGAGCAGGGCACCCCACGCACATTATCCAGACCGTTTGAACGCCCAGCTGCAGGAGCTAGTGTTGTGAATGACACAGCTTCTAGGTAGCCACAGCACCAGCTTTGTCAACGTCTTCAGCGATGTATCGCCTTTTTGCCTTCTCTTTTGCAGTCCGAGGCCCGCCTGAACGCCCAGCTGCAGGAGCTGAGGGCCCGCATCGACACAGTGGCGTCGGCGGCAGGTGCGTGTGGTACTGGCTGCTGGTGCGTCCGTGGCAGATTGAAACAACCATGCTTTTGCACCAGTCTCCATCCAAGCCATACGGTTGCCACTGTGCATGTGCGAGCCGGCATCGGTCGTGGGGCAAGGCAGCAGACGCTGCGGTTCTGCTGTGTTAGCATTTGCTGTGGCTCCGTGGGCCCATGTCCTGCTTGACGTGTGTTAGCACTTGTTGTGATGCCATCTTGCTGGTGCTGTCCGCAGCTGTGGGCCTGGCACGGCTGCGGGCGGATGAGCAGGAGGAGGCGCGGAGGCGGGAGGTGCTCAACAGCGCGTTCGGAAGCGAGAGGTACTGAGCAGTACATGTCATATGCGTGAGGCCCTGTGAGGTGTTGTAGGGAACATGTGCTCCTGTGGCCTGACGACCGGTGGGGTAAGTCTATCTAGTCAGGTCTAGTAGTACGGGGGGTGGAACGGGCTGCAAAAGAGTCATAATCCTTTCACCCCTGCGTGCTTGATGGGTCAAGTAATGAGCAAGACGATGAGTGCTACCTGCGAGGCGGTGGGTGCCGGGCGGTTGTCGTGCGTTGTGGCGGGTTTACTCGTCCGGGCGTGCAGGAGTACGGTACTCCTCGCAGCACGGCAGCAGTGAGCAGCTGTACGGCAGTACGAATGGTTATGCGCCTCGCTGCGGATGCTTGCAGCATGAATAGCCCTTGTATGTAGCCAAACTAATGACCACAGCCGAATGGTTCTTGGACAGAACTTGGGCGGAAGCCCTTGTATGTGGAAAGGGCCCCAGCATTGTGACCGCACAGCGAAGTGCCTGTAGTTGGGCACGTTTGAAGTATGAATTGTCTTGGTGTATTGCGAGTTTCCTGCCATCGCCGCAACCGAGGTGGATATTTCTAAATGTGTAGGGTACTGGACAGGCTAGGGTGGTGGTGCGTGCGTCTGGGGCGCTAGGCGGAGAAGGCAAGGCTTGGAACGAAGCACTGTTGCGTATGGCGAAACTAATGCCACATTATTGCCAATGCGTTGGTGGGAATGGTGGCGCAGCGTCTGTGAACGAAACATGTGATCGTATGGAGTGAGCTCGTGCAGAGGGAGGGGCTTTTCGCAGTGGACCTCCCCTGCATAACTGCTTTTGATACGTGGTGCCGCGTGCTAGTGACAGCACTGCCCACGGCCTGATGCCACATTGTGGGTAGACATGAACTGCCGTGGGCGCGCCCTGCGGAGCCGCCTGCAGCCGCGGATGAAGGGGTACAGTAAAGGCACCAGAAAGGTCCAGAAGTGATGCCATGCTGGTCCGTGGGTCACTGCTCAATGCCTATTACGCTGTATACTGAAAGCTAAAGTTTCATGCAGTTAGAGCAGCATATCACTCACAGCTGTCGCGCGGCGAACATTGCAACTTTCGTTAGCGACCTACTCCACAACCAGCCAGAGCCGAAGCAACGTTGCTCGCTTACCAATTAAACCTCTCGATAGTTCCGTTGCCGATACGGAGTCACCGAGTGTTGCCTCTGCAGCCTCTCTGCCTCAGGCGTGCATCGGGGTACGGGGCCTCTAAAAAAGACAGAACCAAACACGTTCGTGGTAGCACTTTTCTGAATAGGCAACTTGCGTTTTGGGAGTATTGTAGTGCACTTGACCCAATACTCCGTAAGCTAGAGAGGGAGAGGATCCACCACGCGATGACGCTCCTTCAGCACGCTGGAGCGCGGGGCCTTAGCAGCGGGCTGCTGCAGGTGTGCAACCATTACATTTATGCAGTAGATCTAGCACATGGTCGAACCACAAAGCATACGGCTGGAAGCATTGCGTGGGCGGCCGCTCTGCCACGCCCTTGATACGTGCGTGACGCGCGGGGTGACGAAGCTACCGAATGTTTTGCAGGCGGCTCGTGGATCCATTGCTGGCGATGTCGGGCTGCTTCGCGCGTTCAGGTGGGTCGAGTCGCTGCGTCTGCGGTCTTGATGGTCGTTCGTCACGGCCCTTCTCTCTCGATACTTTAGTGAGCCACCTTCCGCGCTCGTGCCGCGATCTCATGTGGTTCTGTAAAAAGCTTTTCCCTGACAGTCGCTGCTTCACACAATCGCAGCGTGTCGGCGCGTATGCTCTCTGATGCCGTCATCGGCATCGATCTTGGTACCACCAACTCTTGCGTGGCGGTTATGGAGGGCAAGGTAAGCTTGTTAGTACGCATGATTCAAGACGATCGGGACTGTGGCCCCTGCATGCGGCACAGGGCGTCCGCCTGCCGTGCCTGCCGGTACCCCTACCCGCTCTGCGGTGGCTGGCACACCGCCTCCCATCTGCGCCCAACCGTTACACCCCCGTGTCTAAATCCATACACCTACACTCTCATCTCTTCGGGGTGGTGTTCAGCAACACGCAACTGCCTCTCATGCAAAACCTGTGTCTCGCCTTGCTACGTCTCTCTTACACCTCTCTAGCCGTTTGCCACCCAGGGCCGCTGCACGTGTGCCCCCGTGCCTACCCAGCCCTGCCGCGGTGATGAGCATGTGCACCCAAGCTACGGTACCGTATCGTCACCGTATATTGACTGAGTGGCACTTGCCGCATGCTCGCGCACCCGCAGTCGGCCCGCGTGATTGAGAACGCCGAGGGTGCCCGCACCACCCCCTCGGTGGTGGCCTTCACCGATAAGGGCGAGCGGCTGGTGGGCCTGCCCGCCAAGCGCCAGGTGCGATGACCGTGTGTATTAACGTTGGAAGTTGTGTATTAAGGAGGAAGGAGGTGTAAGAGAGCTACCTGCGCCTAGGCGGGCGAGTGGCGGGTGGGCCTGCCCGCTAAGCGCCAGGTGCCATGACCATGCGTGTTAACGTCTGGGGTTGTGTATCAACATGAAAGGAGGTGCAATAGTGTTGCCTGCGGGCTGTGGGCACAGTGTGGGGCTGGGGTGGATGCGAGCTGGCAGGCGTGCGCTATGTTTCGGTTACGGCGGTGGCGCCACCCCTCACTGCGTTGCACACGTGCACCTGACCCTATCGTCCCCTACCTATTTTCCTCTCCCCCCCCCAGGCGGTGACCAACCCCACTAACACGGTGTACGCCACAAAGCGCCTCATCGGTCGCGGGTACGATGACCCCCAGACGCAAAAGGAGGCCAAGGTGGGGATCAGCAGCGCGTGCTGGCCACTTGCACTCGCGCACCCGCCGTTGCGGGGCCCACGGGCTCTGGTTAATACACGTTTGCAGGGTCAATAGTCTGTTGGCAGAAGTCGTGTGTGGTAAAGCTGGTAAAGCTGGACGCATGCACGCACGGCATGCATGTAAAGTGCACAGGACGATTGCACACGTGCCTGGGCGTACTTGCTTCGAGCTTGTATCTGGTACCTGCCTTGCAGTATGCTACTGTCCCCCGCAAGTGCAACTCTACATGTATCTGCGCCTGGGGGACGCCATAGGGCCTGCGAGGTGGCCAACGGCGCCAATGACGACAGCGGGTTGCCGGAAGCTGTCCTTGCATGTTGCATGTAGCAGTTCCGGCACTTGTGCTTGGCCAGGGTGCCAGCCAGCCCGTGGCGACATGGCCTCCTGGCTACGTACTGCCGTGATGTCCGTACAGATGGTGCCGTACAAGATTGTGAAGGCGCCGAACGGGGACGCGTGGGTGGAGGTGAGCTGGAGGGGGATCCGTAAGCCTCGGGGCGGGACAGAGCAGTGTGTGCGGGCATGGGATTGCCATGCTCATCCTACTGGATGTACACACATGGCAACTGAGACGCGTTGCAGTACATCGCGCAACTCCGGGGGCTCCGTACGGCACGAGGGAAGGGATAATCGGCTGGCAGGATATTGTAGGGTATCGGGTCAGGGCATGAGCCTGCCATGAGCCTGCCATGAGCCTGCCATGAGCCTGCCATGGGCCTGCCATGGGCCTGCCATGAGCCTGCCATTAGCCTGCCATGAGCCTGCCATGGGCCTGCCATGAGCCTGCCATGGGCCTGCCATGGTAATGTGCACGTGGCAACTGAGACACGTTGCAGTGCATAGCATCCGAGGGCTTGACATCGGCGGCAGCAGCAGTAGCAGCAGCAGCAGCAGCAGCGGTGCCTAATGACGGTGGCGGCAGCCGCACTCCAGCCGAGGTGCTGGTGAAAGCGGCGACGGCGGCGGCGGCAGATGGACCCCTGGCGATTACCACCCATTGGAGAACCCGGCGGCGGCACCGGCCCCCCTGGGAAAGCTGCAGGCCAGGGACGAATTACTGTCCCCGCTGCCTGCGTGGGGTCAGCCCGCGGACTTTTGCAGAGCGCAGCGCTATGGCATGCACATACCTCCTTGGCTGCTGGAGGAATCATTTGTTTACATGCACGGCCATCTGGGTTGTGCAGCAGGCCAAGGAGCACCGCCGTACAGCAGCGGCGTTGCGTCTGTGGTACAGCGTTCGGCTCCAGCGGCACTCCCCAGCCAGAAGGGGCTGTCATACGTTACAACCCAGGCTGTTTGTGTGGGCACGCAAGGTTACCTCCCCAGCGATTATCGGGCGCACGAGTTCTCCTCCTACACGTAGCAGCGCGTAAAGCGTAACCACGCTCTTGCCCGTTTGCCCTCCTCCTTCCATCCCCCGTCCAGGCGGGCGGCCAGCAGTACTCCCCCAGCCAGATGGGCGCCTTCGTGCTGACCAAGATGAAGGAGACGGCGGAGGCGTTCCTGGGGCAGCCCGTGAGCAAGGCGGTCATCACCGTGCCTGGTGGGTGCTGCGGCAGTGAAGGGAAGCAAGCAGTTGCTGGGGGCCCTGGTACCCTATTTCTGTTGGGTTATTGCGTGGTTCAGCCGATGTCACAGCTCTTAGGCTCTTAGTCTACAGCCTGTGAGCAAGGCGGTCGTTACGGTGCTGGGTGGGTGCGGCAAAAGGCCAAGGGCCGGGGAAGGGCGGAGGGGAGGACAGGGGAGCGGGGCAGGGTTGGGAGGCTGGTGCCTCTGCTCCTAAGCCTGGCAGGTGGGGCAGGGCAAGGGGCAGGGGGCAGGGGCTCTTGGGCTGCAGTCCGTGAGCAAGGCGGTGCCGGGCGGGTGCTGTTGGTGTGGGGCCCGGGGACCGGGGGTGGGAGCAGGTTGTGCTCTGCGGGTCAGGTGGCGTGACGGGGCTTGGTGGGCGCTGGGTGATCGGGTGGCGTTGGGGGGTGTGTGCACAACGTGTGGCGCGCTGAGTGGCTTAGCCGCTGTTCCGGACTGCGAGCTAGTCCGTGCGCAGGGCGTTACTCACCGTGCCTGGTGGGGGAAGGGCAGATGGGCCAGGGTAGCAGACGGGGGTGAGGGAGCGCTGCGCGCAAACCCTTCGTCTCCACAGCAGTCGCACAGCACACTGCACGGCGATGATGTCGTGACGTTCAACCATGGACTCCTGCACTTTGTGGGCTGTAACCCGTGGGTATGCGTGTGGCATTATGGCGACGTAACGTGCAACCGTCGACTCTCACCCTTACTGCCCCGCAGCCTACTTCAACGACTCCCAGCGCCAGGCCACCAAGGACGCGGGCCGCATCGCGGGTCTGGAGGTGAGCAGCTGGGGAAGGCCCGTTTGTTGGGTACAGCGGCACGAAGCGCGGGGCGCACGCAGGGGGGGGGGCGCTTAACCCCCACCGTGGGCGGTACTGTATGCGCTGTGCAGCCGCTGCGGCAGCCAGGAGTTGGTGGCGGTGAGTTGTATAGTGCTGCAAGTACAGCGAATCATGACTGAGGAGGGCGGCGGCGGCGGCGGCGGCGGCAGCGGCAGCAGCAGCAGCAGCAGCAGCAGCAGCGGCAGCAGCGGCAGCAGACAAGCCAAATGTAGGCGGCTGCGGTGGTGGAGGCGGTGGTGGTGGCGGTAGCAGCAAGCACCTGAGGCGAGCGAATGGTCGGCGGCAACAGCAGACGGGCCGCTGCTGCTGGCGCCGCGGTGGCGGCGGCAGTGGCGGGGGCGCCTGAGCTTGCCGCAGCTGATCCCAGCAGCTGACAGCAGCTGCTGGGAGGTGTGCCACCCAACGGCTTGGCAGCCAGGGCCATGCGGCGTCCAGTGCCTGCCGGGGGCTGCAGGCGGGCGGTACAGCTCCGCACAGAGGCGTGGGGGAACGCGTGCAACGCGAGGAAACCGTGTGCCGGGAAGGGAGAAGCAGGCGTAGGGGAAGGGAAGGGAAGGGAGCATTATACCATCCACCCATGCGGGCGACCAGCGGCGACCAGCGACTGCTGCGTGCCGGTGGCTCCATGGCTTTGTGGTGGGGTTTTGTGCCTGGTACAAACATGACGCCGCCATACAGCAGCAGCAGCAGCAGAAGCAGCAGATGGATCTGCAGCAGAAGCAGCAGCAGGACCGCGGCGGCTGGGTAGCAACACAGTGCATGCACCCTGCGCGTGCATCAAGGTGTTTGCGCAGGCGATCCAATGCTCGGTATCTAACCCACACCTACCCGACCCACACGTTCCCAGCCGCTTGTGCATCACCAGCGAGCGCACCGCCGCCGCCCTGGCGTACGGCACCCATGCATCACCTGCTCACTCCCACCTAACCCACACTCGCCTCGACCCACACCACACCACCGCGTCCTCCAGGTGCTGCGCATCATGAATGGCACCTTGCATCACCTGCGTAATCCCATGCTAACCCACACCCGCCTTAACCCACGCCACCAGGTGCTGCGCATCATCAACGAGCCCACTGCCGCCGCCCTGGCGTACGGCACCGACAAGAAGGAGGGCCTGATCGCTGTGTACGACTTGGGCGGCGGCACCTTCGATATCTCCATCCTGGAGATCATGGGCGGCGTGTTCGAGGTTAAGGCCACCAACGGAGACACCTTCCTGGGAGGTGCGTTACGTCCTTAATCCCCGCAAAGTGGCGACCTGTGCGTTGGCGAGCTCGCGCTTGCAAGGTCAAGCTCTGTGCTAGGGACGTCAGGAAAAAGCGCGCCCGAAGCGCGTCTTGTAGATACCGTCCCATTGAGCTCGACCACCGGGTGATTGGACAGCCTTACCCCACACCTTCAACACACATGTCGCTCGCGTGCGTGTGCAGGTGAGGACTTCGACAACACCATCCTCAACTACCTGGTTTCGGAGTTCAAGAAGGAGTCGGGCATCGACCTGTCAAAGGACCGCCTGGCGGTGCAGCGGCTGCGCGAGGCCAGCGAGAAGGCCAAGTGCGAGCTGTCGTCAACCACCTCCACGGACATCAACCTGCCCTTCATCACAGGTGCGTGTGTGGCGATTAGCGGAACGACCAGTATAGTCAACCCGTTAACCTGGACACGATTGCAATGCTGTTGCGGGGGGACAGTAGCATTGCACAAGGCAGGCACTAGTTCCAAGCTTGCAGCAAATAGCGTGTCGAGCGATGACAAGTGTTTGTGGTAGTAGGAGATGGTGGTGGTAGATTGTGTGCCGGTGTGCAGCGCGTTCTGATAAGGGTGCGTTCACATATGCGTGACAGCGTGAGAGTAATTGCAGTTTCGGTCACGGTCAACGTCTGGTCAGCACACTCGGGGCCTCCGATTTCAGTCACGCCTGCACCATTTCGGTCACGGCGACCATTCCCTAGTTTCAAATCTGGGGAATGAGACTATCGAAATTTTGCGAGACCGAAAGACGGTCTCTGGGAGTTTTGTCACGCGCGACTGAATTGAGTTACGGTCACCCTGTGACCGAAACTCGCACATGTGAACGCACCCTAACTTATTCCCGATGCCAGTTTGCCCTTCTTGTCACCATCAGAGTCTCTTGTGCTACTACCCCACAAGAAGCCTGCACTTCCGGCTCAAAGCACCTTGACATGCAGCACACGCGCGACGGCTGCACATGCACCCGTTTGCAGCAACCACGTGTGTTAACGGACCACCCTCTCTGCTGCTAACCCACACGCAGCTGACGCGTCCGGCCCCAAGCACCTCAACATGCAGCTCACGCGCGCCAAGCTGGAGCTGCTGGTGAAGGACCTGCTGGAGCGCACCAAGCAGCCGTGCTACCAGGCCATGAAGGACGCGGGTGGGTGCACGTGTATTAGCTGCTACTGCTGCTGGTCCAGCCGAGCCACTGCGCAGCCTTCTGCTGCCCGGCCTTGCCAGACAGCTGATGCTGGGTCGAGGCAAGCCCAGTAGGTGGGATTGTCGTCACGTCAAGTTGTTGTAACACCCCAGATTGTCGTCACGTCAAGTTGTTGTAACACCCCATGGACGCATACCCTCTCCGTTGTGCTGCCCCGCAGGCGTGCAGGCCAAGGACATCCAGGAGGTGCTGCTGGTGGGAGGCATGACCCGCATGCCCAAGGTGCGTGTGTATTAGGACGGGGGGGGTGTATTAGCAGCCGGGCACTGGGGCGAAAGGGGGCAGCGAGAGCGGTTGTTGGCGGGCTGCACTACGCACTTGCCCGCTGCGGGTGTGTATTAAAGCGCCTGGTTGCTGGTGCACACATTCTAGGGGTGCTGCAGCTGGTGGGTGGGGTGACGCACATGCCCAAAGGAACGGCTTTTTCACATGTCCGGGTTGGAATTGCAAGCCGCCTCGTGCACGTGGGGAAGCGAGTAGGGAGGTCGTCCAGCGTGGCGGAGCGCCGCCGCATGTAGCGACACCTTCGCGTGAGGAGGTATCCTGTGCGCCGCGTTCAGTGCCTAGCGGGCCCACCCTCAATGCTCTTAAGTGCTCCTGCACTGGCAAGGCGTGAACTGCGCTGCGCGTGCCTCCGCCCTGCCTCATCAACGAAATCGTCAAGCACCCCTCAAACCGCCAACCGTGTCAACCACCTGTCATTGCTGTTGGAGCTGCCAACGCCTACGCCCAAGCTGCAACGCCCTGCGTAATCCTCTTTTGCCCTTTTTCTCTTTTCAGGTGAACGAGATCGTCAAGGACATTTTCCAGCGCGACCCCTCCAAGGGCGTCAACCCCGATGAGGTGGTGGCCATGGGCGCCGCCATCCAGGGAGGTGTGCTGCGCGGTGACGTCAAGGTGGGTGTAATTGAATGGCAGCTCCTGTGTCGGCTGTTGTGTCTCTTACGATGGCATGTCCTCTAGGAAAGCCTGCGCCTGCGTGCGACCTTGCTAACCACACCCTGCCGCACCCCTCAGCTTTAACCGAACCCCATGCCCCACCCTCCAACCCACCGGACATCCTGCTGCTGGACGTGACACAGCTAAGAACACGCCGCACCGTGCACAGCATGGCTTATGCAACGCGCACCTTCATCGTACTGTTGACCCACACCTCCGCACCCCCGCAGGACATCCTGCTGCTGGACGTGACCCCCCTGTCCCTGGGCATTGAGACGCTGGGCGGCGTGTTCACGCGCATGATCAACCGCAACACCACCATCCCCACCAAGAAGAGCCAGGTCTTCTCCACAGCCGCGGACAACCAGACGCAGGTGGGTCCTCGGTCCTTGGGTGTGGCGACCTGCAACTCACATGGCAACGAGGTACACAGTTGGTACACGCACAACAGACGTGGAAACACATTGGTTGCTGCTCATAGAAACGCAGAGTGCAGACTTCAGACTTTACTCAGGTGTTTCCAGGCGAGCGTGTGATAATCTGATAACCGTACCCTACAGCCGCCACAGGCTAATACACATGCCTCGCCTGTCTTAATACACACCTGCAGGTGGGCATCAAGGTGTTCCAGGGTGAGCGCGAGATGGCGGCGGACAACAAGCTGCTGGGCCAGTTCGACCTGGTGGGCATCCCGCCCTCGCCGCGCGGCGTGCCCCAGATTGAGGTGCGTGTGTGTAAGCATCGCTGTGTATTAGCTCAGGGTTGCACGGAGGCCAGCTCGATCTGGTGGGCATTGCGCCTAAGACACACGCACAAATCAATGTGTATTAGGGGGGGTGGGGGTGCACGGAGGCCAGTTCAACCGGTGGGTTTCGCGCCGTGGACGGCCAGGGCTCAGTGCAGTAGTCTGTGTGTTCCTGGAGGGGACGAAGCACCGTGCCAAGCGTGGTTGGGGCCGGACTGGATGGCCATGGACCAGCGAAAGTCGGTGGGCATTTTGAGAGGCAGCCTTCGTACATCAGGTACTTCATGCGCATTCTATTGTTCGTTCTTTGCGGTTGTTGGTATTGCCGCCAACAGCATCGTGCATGGGTTGGCCAAACGGACATTCGTCTTGCAACAGCATATTAAACGCACTTGTTCCATTTCTACTGCTACATCGCGGAACAGGTGACGTTCGACATTGACGCCAACGGCATCGTGCACGTGTCTGCCAAGGACAAGGCCACCAACAAGGAGCAGTCCATCCGCATCCAGTCCTCGGGCGGCCTGTCCGAGGACCAGATCCAGCAGATGGTGCGCGACGCCGAGCAGTACGCGGAGAAGGACAAGACGCGCAAGGAGCTCATCGAGGTGCGTGTGCGGCCGTACGTATACGACATAGCACGGGGCGAGTGCACGGCAGCAGCGCAGAGTGTACGGCAGGGGTGTGCGCACACGTGAGGCCGGCTGTGCCGTGGCTGCCTTGCGCAAAGATGATTCTCGCGGCGTGCACAGCACGTCAGCAAGCCCTGAAGGCCCTCCGCCTCCCGTCTGAGTTGTGTATTGTAGCTGAGGAAGCCAAGCGCCCTAACGCTTAATCGCCGTCGCTGCCGCCCACTTTTGCCGTCCCGTTGACCAACAGGCCAAGAACGAGGCCGACACCGCCATCTACTCCACCGAGAAGTCGCTCAACGAGTACAAGTCCAAGCTGCCGCAGGTGCGTCAGTGCACACGACTTTCGAGTCTACAGGAGTACCCGCAGTACACGTCAAGATGCACCTCTACCGGTTGAGCTGGTCGCTGCACTGACTGCTGTTGGAAATGCTCAATGGCCTAGGCGGCCCCTTAGATGACCATTAGACCGTGCGATTCTTACCTACACTGTGTTTTCGCGTGCCTTTCGCAGGCTGTGGTGGACGAGATCAGCAAGGCCATCGCGGACTGCCGTGCCGCCTCCCAGGCGGAGGACCTCCCCGACCTCAAGGCCAAGATCCAGGCCCTGTCCACCGCCAGCATGAAGATCGGAGAGACGCTCAGCCAGGCGTCCGGGGGGAGCAGCAGCAGCAGCAGCGGGAGCAGCGAGAGCAGCAGCAGCGGGAGCGGGGAGGAGAAGAAGTAAGGAGTAAGGAGGAGGACACAGGGCCGGCTCGCTGCCGGTTGGGTAGTGGGGGTGGGGCGTATCCGGGTGTTGGGAGGGCTGGGGGGTGGGATGTTAGGAAGGGGGACATGTAGGGTTACTGGAGTGTCTTTGCGTGGCCAAGTGGTTTTCATGTGCGTGTTCGATTTTTATTGACTTTGATTACTGGACGGGACACGTGCGCTGGCGCGTTAGGGCGCGGCATAGATAGGACTCAGGGACGTGGGAGAGGCGCAGCAGGAGGGCAGGCGGGCAAGAAGTGAGTGAGTGTAGTGCAGTGTGGTTCCGCATGGGAAGGCCCACGGTTTGCACCATTGAGGTGTACGACAATGCAAGGCCACCCTCTGGCATCATTGCAGTCGCGTACACACGTAAACAGTGGACTACGGGTGTAGGTTTGCGCTGCTGCTCACAATGTGACTTGGTAGGAGGGAGTGTGTAGGTTGCTGCACTGGAACGCGATTGGCAGGAGGGAATGTGTCGGTCGCTGCACGCGTCGCATCTTCTGGCCAGATGATGGCGCAAGAGCCGCCTGTGTCCAGCGAGTGCTGTTGCGTGCAGACCCCTGGGGTTGCCGGCATGGTGCAGTCTGGTAGACCGGAGGGCGGGCCTGTGTGCCTGCGTGTGCGGCTGCCACCTGCCAGCCGCCGGCTGGCAACCAGGATCCTGCCACTTTGCAAACGGAACGCACCTGCGAAGTGGTACGGCACGCTGCATGCTGCGCATCCTGGCAAGCCTACCAGCGTGGTTTTCCTTCCGTGTGGATCTGGTGCATGCCCTGGAGATGATCAGGGAAGGTCCGAACGATGTGGTGTATCGGGTCGCCCCGGTGCACGTTAGCCGGGCCCAGTGGAGGGCAGAAAGTTGTGTCGGGGCAGGGAACGCAGAAGACAACTCGGCTGGGGTCAAGCGGACCGCGTGTATGGGTGGCCCACCTTTCCTTGGCAGCTTGAGGCGCTGCGCCTTGGGCGCTCTCCTGTGCCAGACGCGCTGGTCAGTCGTGCGAAACACCTGTTGATCGGCGCACTGTACTGCATGTATGGGGCCTCACCAGCTGCTACGGTAAAGCGCATGGCGCCAGCTTGTGATGCTCGCTCAGCAGTTCTGGGCTTCGACCAAACGGGAACATGCCAACCAGGGGTGCTGAGGTGCTGACCCGCCCATGGCAGCTACCCTGGACCCGCCCAGCAAGGCGGCGGGAGTGCACATTGCCGTGCGCAGTAACGCATCCGCTTTGGCAGCTGTTAGCCTGTTCCTTATTAGTGTTGCGACAGAGGCATATGCCCTAGGCGGCCAACCCTTCCAGGACCCCAGGGCTCATTTAACTACCGCCCGTCCTGTGCGGTACGCACGCAAGCACGCACAAACCTCCGTCCATTGTAGCCATCTTATAAAAAGTCTCCACAGCAGCGCGATGCTATATGTTGGTCTGTCACTGGCACGCAGTGCATAAAGCGTGCCGATGCAGTACAGATGGGTCCTACCCCCCTGCCCTCCATCCGTCTTCGTGTTACGCACGCAGCAACGTGGGCAGTTGTGGGCAGCAAGGCGGGGGCTTCACCCACGGGCAGGCTGAACACAGGACACACGCTAGCCGACGCTCACAGCTGGCTTGTGGTGTCCTGTGGCGGCGCTGTTGAGTGGATGGCGTTCGGACACGCAGGGGAGCGGATGCGAGGGAGAGGGCGCAGGCAGCAGGGGAGCTGGCTTTGGAAGTCCTTCCAAAGCCAGCACCATGCAGGATCACTGGTGCCTCAGCGCTACGAGTTAACCAGCATCCCTTCTACTGCTCCTTGTAGCTTGTTTGCTGCTTGCCATCTGGGCAGGAAACGGTGTGCGCTCTTACATCGCTCGCCGGTGCAAGGGACACCACGTCTCCGCCGCGAGCCACGCAACGGGTGCCACAAGAAGGGCTATATGGTGAAAGGGTATGTCAGGGCTTTTTGTCGTGAGTTTCGCGCGAGTGGCTGCTGTGACGGACGGCGCAACACAAGAAGCGGTTGCTATGTCGCGACCAGGAGTGAAACATATGTGATGTGTGGAGATTGGTAAAAGGTTTGGGCAAATCATGCATGTCTGACGGCCTTGTGTGTGTGAAGCAGGCCCTACCCGCGCTGAGCGCGAGCCTAGCGCGTGGCATCCATGCCAACAGTCATACCCGAATTGGGGTGGGGCGATACGAGTACAATTACTCAGTGCGTGCTTATGTTTGTCTATTGTTTAGCAACTAGCCGGCGTGCTAGTTAGTGCGAGTTAGTCGCACAGAAACTACAGCAAACCAAACTAAGTCGCGTGCCCAAGTCTCGGCGGCGAGGCAATTTACCACACCCGCAGCAGCTCCGCATAGGAGCAGCGCGAAGGAGCTTGCAACGGCTGCCGGCTAGCGTGTGGACAGGTGCGGGTGCAGCCGGGTTAAAAGGGCCATGTGCAGTGAGTTCACTCCGTCGGGCGTGTCTGGCGCCACACCGCCCAAACCAGGGGCAGCGCAGCAACGGTTTTGATTCCGAAGCAACAATGTTGGGAAAAACAGTCGTAGTTTATGCGGCTGGCAAGCTTGGTGGTTAGGGAATCGGAGCGTCTGCCTCGCGTCTGTCGCGGAACTTTCTCGCCGCACATGGCAATGCTAGACCTTATTGGAAACGTTCATCCCGCACGACTTATGGCGCTACATCACACGCGTCGCATCCGGGGCACAAACTGAGGGGTGCACACGGTGCAGTCCACACACGCCGCTCTCAGCCCACACACAACGCCCCTGCCACACGTATGACGGCAGTCATGACAGACAGCTCAAACACTTGGCGTTCGTGCAACTGCCATCGGGTCACACTCTGCGCTCTCAGCAGTCAACTCCATCTGCCCTCTTCCCCTCCGCACCCTTACCGGTTCCTGCCCCCTCGCCCTGCCCCCCTCGCCCTGCCTACTCCCCACATTCATCAACTCCGCCACATCTTCCATCGTGGTGGACGTCTGCTAACAGCCTGAGCGCCGATCACCAATCCTACATCCCGACCGATCCACGCTGCAGCAGTGGCAGCAAACGCAGCGGGAGGTGCAACAACAGGAGTAGCCATGAGCTCGCCACACCACACAGACAGCAGCGGGGACATCGCTGACAAGAATGCCGTCGTCCTAACCGTCGACGAGAAGCAGCAAGCTGCCGCTGCCGCGAAGACTGCTTCGGGCAGCAAGGGCAAGATCGCCGCGGTCGCGGTGGCGGTCTTTGTCGTTGTTGCCCTGGGCGTGGGCCTGGGCGTGGGTCTCGGCGTTGGTCTGAAGAAGGACAAGAACAACAGCGGCAGCGGCGTCTACACTGTCGTACAGTTGGACGACGCATCGTATGCGGGGTCGGCGGTGCCGGGGCGGACGTACTTCATCGCTGCTGACAGGGTGAGCGGCGGCGGGCGGGAGCAGGGGTGGGGGCCAAGGGAAGCATCGTTGGGCTGTCGCGACTCATCGCTTGCGTCTTGTTGCTTGCGCGAAGCTGAGTGCCGGCAGTGCGATGGGGCAGCAGTAATGGTTGTAGCAGGTGGCCGCATGGAGGTACGCTATCGGTTTATGCAGCTGCTGGGACCTCGATCCGAGCTGGCAACATGACGCTTAGTAACGCGGGACCCTTGTCGTACAGGTGTCGTGGAACTACGCGCCGTACGGCATCAATAAGTGCTACAACGAGGAGATGTCCGCGGCGCTGGCCCTCAAGACCGGTTTCCCCAAAGTGGGCGGCACCTTCGTTAAGGCGCAGTACCGGGGGTACACGGACAGCAGCTTCAAGGTGGGTTAACAGGCGTGTACGGCATGACGGTACGGCAGCCGTGGCAGAGGTGGCCTGGACCGCAGCTTCCACACGAGTGTTGCATGGCACCGGGCATGTTTGATGTTACACGCCGCGAGTGCTCGTGGCTTGGGCCTGTGGCCATCTTGAAAGGGATCTGTGGTGGAGTCCAGTGCCAGTGGCGAGGTCGTAGACTACCGGTAGCAAGTGCGAACTTTACACACGCCTCCACATCGCCTCGTTTGTTCCTGAATGTCCTTCTGGCCTCCTCGTTGCCCCTCAACCCACAGACCCTCGCCCCCATTGGGGAGGAGTGGGAGCACCTGGGCAACCTGGGCCCCGTGATTTACGGCAGCGTCGGCGACGTCGTGCGCGTCGTGTTCCGCAACAACCTGGACTTCGCGGTCAACATGGCCCCCTCTGGCGGCCTGACCACGTGGGCTAGCTCCTCCAACAGCAACCTCAGGTCCGAGCCTTTCGTCGCACCCGTCAAGCCCGGCCAGACCGTGACCTACCTGTGGACCATTCCCGAGGAGGCCGGCCCCGCCCCCAACGCCACCGTCTCGTCCAGGCTGTGGATGTACCGCAGCACGGTGGACCCGTACCTGCACGACAACGCCGGCCTGTTGGGCTCCATCATCGTGACCGGCAAGGGCATGGCCGGACCCACGGGTCGCGCCACCGACGTGGACCGTGAGATTGTGACCGTCTTCCAGGTGCGTCTGGGGCATGCTTCCGGTGTGGCACCGTCCTTGGTGTTGATCCGCTCCTGGGGTCGCCTCTGGCATGGATGTGTCGTTGGTGGGATTGGTGGTGTGCCGTTGGTGGGGGACGGCTGCCTTGCACGTGGAATTCGATCTGTGGGAGCCTGGTGTACCATAAAGAGACGGGCTGCTGCAAGCACCCGACCTGCGCCGGGTTTCCTCCGATGCCGAACCCAATGCGCTTATGCGTACTCGTCATGGTGTGCACGTGCAGGTGATTAAGGAGAACGTCAGCCCCTACGTGTTCGACCACAGCCAGGAGCTGACCAACGGCACTTCGTTCACCAAGATGGCCGTCAACGGCTACACCTTCTGCAACATGCGGCCCGGCCTCATCAGCATGCAGGTGCGGCGGCTGGCGGTTAGGTGGTTAGCGGTTTGGAGGTTGGTGGCTGGCCAGCGGTCGCGGTCCCGCTGTCGAGGCGGCGGGGCGGCATTGCCCTTCTTCGCGCCCCCACGCTGCGGCCTAGAAGAGCTAGCTTGTGCAGTGGAGGCTCAAGGGCGCGATGACGAACGAAAGTGACGGAACACATTGGTGATGTCGCTGCTGCCCTTGCACCGTTCTGACACGCTCCCTGCCACGGTCCTGTGGCTGCAGGTTGGCCAGCGTGTCCGCTGGCACGTGGCGTCGGTGGGCAACTTCGACAGCCTGCATAACTACCACTGGCACGGCAACGTCGTGGAGGTGAGGCTTAAGGGCTTATAATGATTGTATTGTAGCAATGCTAGCCCATGATTACTAAAAGCACGGACATTGTCGTGGAGGTGATGGTGCCGGGCTGGTGGGCGATGCAGCTCGAACGACCTGTGAGGGTGCAAGACTGGTGCAGGGCTGTTGGCCAATGCAGCTAGGACTGCCTGGCTCTGGGGTGTGCAAGCCATGACGGGTGTACGTGTCCCAACCTGGGTCTCGACGCCTTGCATGCGGCCCTTGTGAGCACATACATCCATGGGCACCACGTCCACCATTGGGCACAACCTGCTGCTGTGTACCAAGTCCTTCACCCACACCCGCACACCTGTCCCCCACCAGCTCAACGGCCACCACGTGGACCAGTTCACCGCGATCCCCACCGCCACCTACTCGGTCAACATGGTCCCCGACGAGCCCGGCAACTGGATGTTCCACTGCCACGTCAACTTCCACTTCGAGGGTGGCATGGTGGACCTTTACACCGTCACCGGTGGGTGTACGACACGGTCGCGCGTACGACATGGTGCCGTACGGCTTGTCCGTCGTGCGGCACTGGCGCTCCGTTGGCCATGGAACGTCCAAGCCTGGACCATTTGCCTGTGGTCCCTGGATGGCAGGCGAGGCCTCTAGCTCTTTCCATTTGGTACATGGGAACTGCCACCGACTGTATCTTGTTTCCTGCGCCCCGCCGTTGTCCAGGCACCCCTGCTCCGCTGCCCACTGGCGGCGTGACCCGCACCTACTACCTGGCTGCTGAGGAGATCGAGTGGGACTACATTGGCCGCACCGGCCTGGAGAACTGCGCGTAAGCATGAGCGCGGGAGTGGCTAATGCCCTTGTTGAGCTCTGGGATTCCAAAGCAGGGCACCTGCAAGGCCGGCCCTGGGTTACGTTACAATCACAACCCGCGTGCTTTATGTGGCGAACGGGCGTGCTGTGTGTTATCTCCTCCCTCCTCGCAGCGGTGTGCCGTTCACGGAGGACCCCGAGGTCAACGGCATCCAGTTCCTCAACGGCCCCTCCGCGGACCCCCCGCGCCTGGGCCGCGTCTACAAGAAGGTACGAGCTCGCGTGATGCAAGGCCTCCGAGCTGTGCCGTCCACACCGGCTGTGTACACATGGGGAAGTGAGGCATGGCCACGAGGCCGACCCTCCGTCTTTTCTAGTTACTGCTACTTGTATCAGTTGACTGCATTTATTGCGGTTGACCTAGAAACCCTGCCTCCCACTCCCTGTGCGCCAGCCACTCCCAGTCTCACATGTCACTACGACCGATGTCGTGCTTTGTACGTGCGCTACTGCCGTACACAGGCCATGTACTTCGAGTACACCGACGGCAACTTCACCACTCGCAAGGAGCGCTCACCTGAGGACGAGTACCTCGGCTACCTGGGCCCCGTCATCCGCGCCGAGGTCGGCGACACCATCAAGGTGTGTATGGGGGACGGTTGTACGACAGGGTGGTGGCATGGCAGTTGTACGACAGGCTGGCGGCATGCCTTACTTTTTTCTATTTGCGTCCCAGATCTCAGCATGCCCTCACTCCCCGCCGTTCCCCTACCCGTACCCACCACAGATTGTGCTGCTGAACCGCGCCAGCATCAACATCACGCTGCACCCCCACGGCGTGCGGTACGACAAGGCGAGCGAGGGCGCGCCGTACGAGGACGGTACGGAGCCCGCGCTGCGCCTGGACGACGAGGTCCGCCCCGGCCAGACCTACACGTACACCTGGATTGTGAGTACGGCAGTCTTTCAGCCCTTGCTTGTGCGCATGGCCTCCGACTTCCCTTCAGAATGTGCTTGGTCTGAATTGCGGCTGCGGCGGCGGCACGGCGGCCCCTTACGCCGCCATCGACGTCAAATTATGAAATTGTTGCATTGAGCTCGTACGTTTGTCGTCCGTTGTGCAGGTGCCCGAGCGCGCTGGCCCCGGCCCCGCCGACCCCTCGTCCATGATGTGGATGTACCACTCCCACTGGGACGAGACCGAGGACACGTACGCTGGCCTGGCTGGTGCCATTATCATTACTGAGAAGGGTGGGTAAGAGTGAGGCACGGGTTCTTGTGGTAGAGTGTCAAGGAAAAGCACAATCAGTTGCAGAAAACTACGTTTCACTGCTTGGCAGCAAAACGACTCCCAGGGGCCGGGTGACAACATGTAACAAGGGAGTACTTCTGTGGTAATGGCAGGCCTGTACGGATGGTATGGCATGACATGACCTCGCACGGTACCTGACATACATTGCACGTGGCACGTGTGACGCCTGCAGGCATGGGCAAGTCGGCCACCGACCTGACGCCCAAGGACGTGGACCGCGAGCTCGTCATCTACTTCACCGTGGTGGATGAGATCAAGTCGGCGTACTTCCTGGTACGGCAGTGCAGAAGTTTTCAGCGTTTATGTGGTTGTGCACAGTGTGCAAGGCTCTCCCAAACCGCCGAGATGTACGGTACAGCACCTTACGCTGCTACAGTTTTATGCGAGTACATCTATATGCGAATTTCATTGCCAGTTGTTTGTCCTGCTTCCTGCAGGAGAACCTGGCGCGCGCGGCCCCGACGTCGCGGCCGACCCCGACCAGGTGGCGGAGCTGATCCTGGACCCCGACTTCCTGGTGAGAACGTTGACTAGCTTTGACCGTTGACCGACGAGCGGTTCCCGAGGAAGCTATTTCTTAGCAGCAGGAAACCCGCGCTCGCTTCCTGTGACGTGCAGCGCACATTGGCGCTGCCCCAAAGCGGGTAACGTTTACACGACCATCATGGGTGTCACGCCACCTGTTCTCGAGACCTGCCCCTCCCAAATGGCCCCCCACTTCCCCTGCAGGAGCACATGCTCAAGCACGGCATCAACGGCTACATGTACTGCAACATGCCCCAGCTCAACTTCACCGCCGGTGACAAGTGAGTGAGAGTGGCGCAAGAATGCAGCGAAGGTGGTTCGCGTGGCGTTTTGCCAACCGGTCACATCGGTTTTCCGTTGCACCCTAGGAGCCCCCATCCTACCTTTCGTCAGGCCCCTCGGGCACCCAGCCCGGTGTGCTCCGCCGTACTGCGTACACATCTCGACGCTGCCTGCCGTACTGCCGTACACAGGGTCCGCCTGCACGTGATGGTGCTGGGTACGGTGGAGGACATGCACACGCCCAACATGGGCGGCCCGCGCTTCGACTATAACGGCCAGCACACCGACTCCATCCAGATGGCCCCTGGCGGCATGGTCAGCGCTGACGTCATGCTGTACACCTCTGGTGAGTCATCACCAGCGCGCCACCGTACGGCAGTACGGCACAAAGCTTCCACAACGTGCCAACCTGCTGCAGTGGCAGGAAAAGGAATTACCGGTGCAAGTCCTGCTGCTTAGGCTGCCGCTGTTTGAGGGCAATCGTATAACAGCATCTGCGCTGCTCACTGACGGATTCACCCTCATCGCCGCATCCCCTCCAGGCTTCAACGAGCTGCAGTGCCGTGTGGCCGACCACGTGTGGGCCGGCATGCGCGCCACCTACTACGTGGCGCCCAACCCCTCCTTCCTGGACTCGGTCCAGCTGTCGGGTAAGCTGCTCCGGATCAGGTTGCACGAAGACATTGGCGCCGTGCTGGGCATGCCTGCTGCATCGACCCCACACGCCGCATTACTATTCCAGTGTCGCAACACGGACTACATCGCCGTTCCAGGTCAGCCTCTTCCTGTCTAAGGCAAGCAGGCATGTGGCCACTTACGTGTGGCCTGCACACCCTATGATTTCAAGCATTAATCCGCATCACGTCCCCGCCGCCCTCTGCAGGCGTTACCCGCAAGTACTACATCCGCGCCGAGGAGGTGGACTGGGACTATGCCCCCAACGGTTACGTCCCGTAAGTTGATTAAATCGTTGTCTACATCGACCCCTTACGCATGCATGCTGTTTGTTGCCGACCCGTCGCCTTGCCGTGCGCCCCCCACCAGTATCTCACGCCCCTTTCTCTGCCCACCTGCTTTCACGTGTAACCAAAACCGTTTGCCGTATGCCCGCGCGCAGTTGCACCGAGTCCGACCTGTCGTACTACTCGGGCATCTTCCTCACCACGGACGCCAAGCAGGGCACCATCGGCTCCAAGTACCGCAAGGCCGTTTACAGGTACGGCAGGTACAGGGCAGGTGCAGCTCACCACCCTGCTGCTCCCTGTTACGATGCGCGTGCAAGCGGTTGCCCACCCGTCGCCCTGTGCTTTCATGGCGTGCGCTCCACCTGCCATGGCCCGCTCCTCCGCGCACACAGTCATGTACTGCTCTATGCACCAATCAACGGGACCGTAGATGCCCTATGCCCATACATGTCGCGCGCGCAACCACCTGATGCGCCCTGCTTCACCCGCGCACACAGTCCTGTACTATTCATAGCACCAATGAAAAGGGCCGTTGATGGTTTAAACGAAGGGATTATGTACAGTTTACGTGTCCAGGCTGAAAAACCCTCAACCTCCTGGAATCCCGGTACCCTCCAGGGCCTACACGGACGAGAAGTTCACCACGCCCATCGTGGTCCCCGGCTACCAGGGCACCATGGGCCCCAACATCATTGCCGAGGTGCGTTGGGTTGAGTTTCTAGCTTCCTCCTTGTGCCCGGTTCGTTGGTTCCACCCTGCGTAGCGTCAGCACGTCAGACCCACATTGAAACGTATAGTGAAGCATTAGCGGTGACCGCGCTGGCATGTTGTCATGGAGCACCTTGAATCGAGGTCTGGCCCGGCGTTCAACCAGTCCGTCGCCCACCTGGCATCGGAAATACCCACAGGTTGGCGACCGCGTCGAGGTCTACTTCCAGAACAAGCTGGAGACGGTGCCGGACTGGCCCGTCAATATTGCCCCTGGCGGCGGCCTGGCCGACGTTGGCTCCGACCCCGAGTGCCTGGCTGGCCTCAAGGCGGAGGACGGTGACGTCACGTGCGTGTTCCGCTGGGTGGTGCCCGACAGCGCCGGCCCCTCACCCCGTGAGTCCACAGCATACAGCAGTGTTTGCAGAGCCAATGTAGCACCTTCTAAGCTGGCCGGGATGCCAGCGCCCTGCCACTATGTCCGTGACGAGCTTCACCACCAGAAGGCACCATTTGGTATTGTGCACGGCACAGTGCCTTCGCTGCGTGGCTGGTGGATTGCGTTGCAGTGGGTGTGCTGTGCGCCCATATGACTGACCACCACAGTATCCCGGCTGATCGATACCATGAACTGCATTATTGCTGCGCTGCAGGCGACCTGAACACTGCCGTGTACGGCTACACCAGCAGCGCCGACGTGGCTGCTGCCCCCTCGTCCGGCCTGGTGGGCGCCGTGGTGATTGCCGGCCGCGGCCAGCTGCAGGCCAACATGCTGCCCGTGGGCGTGGACCTCATGGTGCCGCTGTACTGGCAGGTGGGCCGTTCACGGTTAACGACGGTCGAGGTGATCGGCAGCTGAACGGCTTCAGCGGCACAGGGCGATGTACTTAGCAAAACTAAACTTATGGCGATGTTGTGCTTTGCGGTGACGGATTTGCACCTTGATGATGCTCACGTGTCGTGCTGAACGGTGCGCTTTTGCCGTGCATGTGCCGTACAGGTAGTGGACGAGAACGCCTCGCCGTACATCGACTTCAACACGGAGCGCGTGGGCATTAACATGACTGCCGTGGAGGAGGACGAGGCCATGACCAACGACAACTTCGTGAGTGGCTTAGCAACCCTTTCTTTGAGTTGTCGACCATGTGCAGGGGCGCAACCGCATGCACTCGCTGACAGCATGGATGCAACGCAAAACGCACAGCAACGTCGAGCCCTCCGCACCTTGCCCCCACCCCTCGCTCACGCCCTCCTCGCAGTGGGGCAACCGCAAGTCTGCCATCAACGGCTACATCTATTGCAACATGCCCAAGGTGTCCATTCCGCAGGGCAAGAAGGTAAGCTCAGGGGTCGAGCAGCGACGCAGACCTGCAGCATGTGCGGGCTACTCGCAGCACATACGGTCCAGTGCAGCGTCTTGCTCTGGACCTCGTACGTATGCGCCGGATGTCCACAATGTACATGTTGCCCTCCTTTGGTTTGCCGTGTACGTAAAGGGAGAGGCCGACATCTACTAAGCGGTCTCCAAATTTTTGTTTACCCCGGTCGCAGGTCCGCTGGCTGCTGGTGTCGTACGGCACGGAGGGCGACATGCACGCCCCCCTGTTCGCCAACCAGGTGGTGCAGGTGAGGTGGACCGAAAGGTGGACGTACCGTGGTGCCGTTGCCCTAGTAGGAGATCTGCACCGAAGTCGAAGTGCCTTCCTTGCCATTGCCGTTGCCTGCCCCTGGGTAGCTGAGCTGAATGGGCCCTCCGGCATCTGCCTGGTGCGCCGCAGGTTGACCGCCTGGGCTACAACACCCTGGCCTCCCTGATGCCTTCCATCGCCCGCGCTGTCGACATGATTGGAGGTGGGAGTTGGCGCTGCCGCTATTTGTCCAGTATTTGTCCAGTTTCTCATTGGCTGTCAGACGGCTCTCGATGGGTGTCATGACGCTGGCTCCAGCACCATTCCAAAAGCACACGCGGCTGTGTGTTGCCCTGCTGCTGACTTCCCCATCGCCTCCTGCCCACGTTGCTATTACACACAGGCCCCAAGGGCGACTGGCTGCTGTCGTGCGACATCCACAACCACTACCGCAACGGCCAGCTCGCCATTTTCAGCGTGGTGTAGGGGAGCCCTACACGCCCTACACCATCACGTCCACACACCGACGCCTGAGAAGTTCGCGGCACAAGGCCACGACACGTTGACTGTTGCTCCAGTGACCATCCTCGTATGACGTCGGCTGTCGTAATCTGGGTGGCACTGTGTACTCGTCGGGGTGTGATAAGGTGAGACCGAGGAATACATGTGTGGACGTGAGGTGGTGGGCAGTGTCCATGCATACGCAGGCTGGGTCCAAACATAGGGCGGTTCAGGGGATTTGGCTAGCTGCATATGATTGGGCCTTATCGTATGGGTGGATTGCCGACCACTGCCTTCCGGTGCCTTGCGCTAGCGAGCTGAAGTCGGATCGGCTGGGTGGGCGGCGTGCGATTCCCGTGAGCATGTGTCCGGAACACAATCGCGTTTGCGTGTCTATTCGCGCAGCAGCAGTGGCATGCTGACAACGTTGCTCTCTTTACACACGTGCATCCACGTGGTCTTATGCTGGTGTGCCATAAGCCATCTGTCATTGCCGTACCTTATTGGCGTAGTCTTGTTATGTTGTGTGGTATCATTTGGGAAACGTAACCAGGGTATGCTTGTGCTGTGACGCACGTCACAATCAGTGCCGGCCCTGTGTTTCAGCAGCTACATGCGATCCAAACATCTGACGTACATGCACAACTAATGGTGATCATGTGCGCGACTCAAATGCAACTTGCAGCTTTGCACTCGTGTGCTTTGCTGGGCCATGCATCCGTTGTCACTAGCTGATGTTGCTGGTTGGTGTGGTGTGGTGAAGCATAATCTACATAGCTCTGACGCATCATGGTGTGAACAGAGAGAAGTGTGAGCGAGAGAGTTGGCGAGGCAGACCCGAACGTAAGGGGCTCAGGCCAACAGCCTATGGCCCAGGACTCCCTGCCGTGGCGACCTGGTGGTGCTGAGGTGCGTGCCGTTGCGTTCGTACCGTATCCAACGAGTGCCGTGTCCGCTCCCGGTACATGGCGTCAGTGGTCACCCATGTAAGCTTGGCGAGCACACGGAGTTCTCACAGGTGTTCACATCCAGCCAGGGGTCCCCTGGGTCCAGCTGTGAAAGGCCCACCGCCAACAGCTTACTGCACTTAATACACATCCCATGTACACTTGGAGCTTGGCCTGACGCCTCAGCGCATGTGCTGCAGTGGGGTATGTGGGGTATGTTCGTCCCTTGCTGACCGGAGCCTCCGGAGGAATGGGCACGCTCTGCGAAGGTGCCAGTTGAGGCCAATGGCCCTCGCAGCCCTAGCACATGACTGGTTTGGTTTGTTAAAGAAAACCCCTTGCGGTCGGGATGGGTGCCGTACCACACCCACCACCCCGAGAGGGCAACGTGGGCCACTGACCAGCTTGGTACCGGAGCCCTGGGCGACACCAACCGCACATGTACCTGCTTACCGGTGCCTAACGCGTGCAGTACCCAAGTAAAAGCTGTGTCTGAACACAGCCAGGTGGCGGTTGTGCCGCTTGTCCCACCCTCATACCGGTCCAGCAACAGACGCACACACAGGCACGCACATAATCCCTGCTAGCTGCTACGCCAGCCACGTCTTGCCATGCGTCAACATTGCGGCTACGTACTCCACGGACAGGCCGCACAGAGAGCTATTTAGGTAGTACATCAGAGGTTGCCAATTAGGAGAGCAGCAGGTGTGTAGGCTACGCAGGCATATGCCTCCCATGCATGTCGGTGCACACGGCTGCATAACATACGGGCATGGTGCTGCAGCACCTGCCCTGCAAACAACTCGACGCACCTTGTCAGCCATTGTCAGTAAACTGCTGTGGCCGAGACACGCACGCCTTGCACGCTTCGTAGCAACACATCTGTGCTGCCGTACATTCTGAATGCCCCCACTACATAATTAGGTCACACAAGCGCGCTGCTGCTACCCGCGCGCTCTACATGCTCCTTCGCACCTACAAACGCACAGCCTAAGAATATGACTTTGTAGGTGCATGGCGCACGGCCAACGAATACCGGTACGCAACGCATGGACACTGGCCCCATGGCTATATTCCTAGCACAGCCTCACCGTACCGGCCCGCGCCGCATTGCCATGCCAATGCGTTTGCAGTCGCAGCCTGCTCGCAAGCCATAAATCCAACCGTTGACTTTGTCAATATTTGCGCTTGTCAATGTACACCAATGCCGGCCAAATGTGGGACCAGTGGCATCTAGCGCCGAGAGTGCCACAGCAGGTGTGCTGCCGACGCCGTCGTATCTGACTAAGCTCGCTCACAGGCCAGCCTCCGATCAAGGGCTCAAAATGAAATGAATGGCATGAAGCCGTGAAAGCTTGCCTATCCGGCTCCATAGCACAACGAGGGGCCCCAAAGCCGGGCCAGCCGCAATGCACTACCGCACATGCTTGAAAGTATTAGAGCCCCATGCCACCCCTTGGCATACGCAGTCCCCTTTAGGGGAGTCCTCCTGCCTAGGGAGTCCCCCAATTCCAGTGTGACCCCTACTACACACCCCTTGGCATACTCAGTCAGGTAACTCCCAAAAGGCGCCCACCTTGCTTGCATCATAGCAATAGTGATCCACGCCATTGTCGGACTACGGTCCTAAAAGTTGCGTCCAGTATGTACAGTCTGCCTGTTGGCGGCTGGCTTGGATGTCCTACCATCACCACCAACTCGCGTTACTAATACTTTGTTCCCCCCACAAAGGGCCCTTTTGCGCATCCGTACGAGGCCCACTCCTCTTTGCCTACCTGTCAAACAGTGGCTGCCCTGAACGGCTTGAAGGGGTCGCCGGCGCGTGCCCCTCCGGCACGGGCACGTGGCACGGCACCCGAAGCGGCAGTTGTGCGGCCGGGCGCAAACCGTACAACAGGACGTGCCGTCCCACGGGTCAGCCTCTCTCCTCACACGCGCACGTGCCATGGCACCTTGAGGCGGCAGCTGTACGGCAGCGCGCCGACCGTTAGGCCGCGGTTCATCTTGCGCAACGTCCCACGGGTCAGCCCCCAATGCGCCTCCAGCAGTGCGTCGTTCTCCCCGGGCTGCAGCGCGTACTCCTTGGTGCCCTGTACGGCAGCACAACAGTACGGCAGTACAGCAGAATGACTGAGAGTGAGCGTGGCTTTGCTCACAGTCAAGGCAATCAGGACACCTGGTAGCACAGCTGACGCGTGCAGATAAAAGGTGCCGCCTGTCCGCAGCGTGACAAAGGCCAGGTGCTAGTGTGCCGCCTTTCCGCAGTTGGATGTCTAGGTCAACCGCCCATCGTCCTGCCTTATTGCGCCCGTGTTGTCATGTATTCTTATGTCAACCACCAACCAACCGACCAACTACCAACTCCACACGGTCGCTCACCACTTGCACGCGCATGTGCTTGAGGCCCCTCGTGTTGGCCATCCAGTGCTTGATGCTGTGATCCTTGCCGGGCCACACCAGATCCATGCACACCGTGTCCAGGGCCACGGACGCCTCGTCCACACGGACCGGGCGGGACACCAGGCAGGACCAGGCGCGGTGGGGCACCAGGAACTCCACCACCTCGCCTGTGGGTTGGCCGCAGGGCGTACGGCAGGTAGGTGTGGGTTAAGTGCTGGCTGCTGGGTGGTAACTGGTAGCGGAAAGAGCAAATGAGCTCTGGGGCAGGTGAATTGAAAGGTGTGCCCAAGGCCTGGTGCAATAAGGAGCATAGGAGTAGGCTGCGAATGGACGGTCAAGGTGATGATCCAGCGGCAGCAGCTGCACCACAACGAACCGACATGCACCCACAGCTGACAAGACAATCGCATATGTGCGTTGGCGCAATGCCCGCACCTGGCTTGAGCAGCACGCCCTCCGTGTGCGCCGCGATCTGCGCGCACAGGTCGTCCATGCCCGCGCCCACTGCCGCCTGGGCGGCCCAGCCGGGGGGCATCCCCTGTCCGCGCACGTGCTGCAACGCGTCGGTCAGCTGCCGCACGGCGCCGCCCACCTTGACCGCCCACGTGACGGGCGTGTCGTTGCGGATGCTAAGACACGCGGAGGCAACAGCCGCTGCGCCTGCTGACTGCCGCTGCTGCTGCAGGTGCTGCAGATGCTGTTGGACGGCCGCCTGTGCCCGTGCCTTGCTTTGTGGGCTCCGGTCGCCTCCATTACCGGAAAGCGCGCTTCCACCACTACTACCTGCAGAAGCACCACCACCACTGCAGCTGCTGCTGTTGCTTATGTTACTGGCAGCGCCATCAGCCAAGCTGGAAGCGGGGCTGCATCCCCTTGGTGACGAGGTTCCCAGGCTGCCTAGACTGCTGCTGCCACTAGGCAGGTCGCTCACGGCGGTCGCCAGCGCAGCAGCAGCGGGAGCAGATTCCCTAGGGCTCATCAGGCCGCCGCTGCGGTCTCCCCCGTCGCTGGCCCTGCTCCCAAAGGACATTCGCAGAATGCGGAGGCTGCGCTTTGAGGCGTCCTTTGCCTTAGGTGAGGTGGATTGGGTACGGTCGGAGCGGATGGAGGAGGAGGAGGAGGACGGGGGGTTGAGGCCGGCGCTGACGTCCGTGTGTAGTGGGGACTGTGTGTTGCCCATTGTCTGCCCGGCTGGCTGGTGTTTGCTGCGCGCGTGTAGGCGGTTGCGAGGAGGGGAAGCTGTGTGGATAGGTTGTGAGTGGGGAGTGGTTTGGGAGCTCCTTCAGGCTGCTGTGGGAGTGGGGGTTCTGGAGTGTGGGCTGCGGTTCAGGCTGCGAAAATGCGTATGGGTGGCTTCAGGTCTGAATTGCGATCTGGTAGTCGGTTGGCGTGCTGGAGGCAGCGGCTAGGATGTCTGCGGGAGGGAGTCAGGGAGAGAGGCCAACAGCGGTTGCACGTGAGGCCACCAGCGTTGGCGACGAGTGAGACCGCCCCAGTAGTATTTACAGAGCAACTGCCTCACAAGCTGCAGCAAAGTAGTTCGTAACAGCTGTGCTGGACTCGGGCCAGCGAGCCGAGAAACGAGGAAAAACGTGAACGGTGCAGGCTCGCCCGTGGCCAGCGCGATTGGCCAAAATTCTGCTATTGCATGTGACCAGCAATCCAATCAAGCACTTACGTTAATCTCTCCTTTCGCGCTCGTTGACCTGGAACCGGGAAAACGTTTCGTTAGGGCTAGCTGACCACCTTTCGAAATGATAAGATGACAACTTTCAAGGGATGCTTTGATGGGCAAAGTGCTCTGCCTGTGCCTTTCGGGCAGGGAAAAAGGAGTGGGCCCGACTGGGCACACGGTACGACGTACGGCAGCGCTCGCTTCGTTAGGCAGAGCTGCGTATCTGAGCAGCGGCACCGTCTCTTATTGCGTGCAGCGTGAAAAAGATGTAATGCAATCCGTGCATAAATCAGAGCTCACCACAGCTGCAAAGCGGCTGGGGCCGGGACGCTCCCAACGAACGTAAACTCTGAGTCAATTACAAGCTGATGACAGAACAGCTTCAATAGATATATTCACCTTAATTTCATCCTATGGCCATCGGTGTCGCACTACGACTGAAACCAGACAGCAGCCTGGTCGAACCCTGCGAGAACCCCGCTGCGCGCTGCAGCCAACCTCAACCCTGCGAGAACCCTACGCCCACCTCAACATGCGGCCACCTCGACAAGCCTTTGTCACACCGCGCTCTGCCCAACCAGTTCAATTGCGCGTTGGACCGACAACGCTCCTGCCGTCATAAGACGCCCGTTCAGAGCGAAAGCAACCTAGCCACTACTGCAGCGGACCTGAGACACGTCCAGGCCCTGCTCATTGACATGTCGACATATTACGACACACTCCAGGTGTTGTCTCCACACGAGCCTTTCTGGCCCCGACCACGATCAAGCAGCGTTGCATCGCTGCGGCTGTACAGCAACAAGGGAACGTCCAGCCTTAACAGGGCAGGACGTGTCCACGACTTGCAATCATGCTCAAAGCAAAGCTCACTGCTAGACCGAAGGTCGTCATAAGCAGCAGATTCAAAGACCACATGATGTTCATCCTCAGGCTTACCCGCACTACACCTTCTCCCCTGCATTCGTGCACACACCGACGCTCATCACCGCGTGCACGCGCGGTGTGTACGATACACCTGCAACGGCCTCATGCCCCTGTCACCCCTTTTCCCCCTGCCTACGCACGCACAGCGGTGGCCGCATGCCTGCCCCACATAATGGTGCCGCTTACCTGCCTGCCTGCCCACTATACCTTTCTCCCCTCTACTGCAAGGCCGTGCTGCTGCTCCTCCCGGTGTGCTGCCGTGCCGAGCAGGTACCTACCCCAGCGATTCGTGCCCCTGCGCCTTGCCCTGCATCTGCCCTCCCTGCTGCTGCTGCTGCTGCTGCCACTGCCTCCCCTCCTGGCCCTCCCCTTCGTCCGCGGCCCCAGAGCATTCCCCGAGTGCCCCCTGTGCAGCGTCCCCTGCCGTTTCCCCAACCCCTGCCGTTGCTCCTCCACTGCCTGAGCTCGCTGCAGCTGCTCTTGCCCCTGTGCCTGCGCTCCTTACTTACTCCTACTCGCTCCTGCTGCTACAGCTTTCCGCCCCTCCCGCTTCCGCACCTCCAAGAGGCACCGTACCCCCAACTGCACCGACTTCAGCACCGCCAAGGCCAAGACTGCCGCTGGGATACGTGCTTTTCCAACCCCCGTCCCCTACTGCTCCTTTACCTGCACTTGCTCCTGCTGCCCTTGCACCCCATGCGCCTGCTCCCCTTGTTGCTCCTCCTCCCGCTGCTGCTGCCCCTGCTGCTGCTGCTGCTGCCGCTGCTTCCTCTCCCGCTTCTGGGCCTCCAGGGGATGGTGGGGGTCCACCCGCTGCAGCACCGCCGACGCCAGGCCGTGCAGCGAACGGCTCTCGCTGGCGGTCAGCCGGGCGCGGCCCACCACCGCACGCACGTGCCCCACTGGCAGCCGCCGCCGCCCGTGGTTACCTGCGCGGGGCAGGATTGGAGCCCAAAGAAGGAGTGTGCTCTCACAGTCATGTGCCGTTGTGTGCAGAGTTCTAAGCAACAGGACTAGCACGCAGCGTGTGCGTGGGACCTACAGGCAACTTGCCTGGTTGGTGGGCAGCAGACAAAGACGGTGCCAGAAGGGAAAGCGATGCCAAGGCCCCATGAGCATGCGATTACCTACAAGCGGGCACCGGTGATGTACGCGAAACATGAGCACGGATGCCCTCCATGCATAGGGAGATAGCGTGCTTGTGCTCACACGCTTACGCACAGCCGCCCACCCCAACACCGACTCCCTCCTCCTGGACACGATCATGAGTGGGCTTTCCTATGTGTCTGCTGGTAAAGACTCTAAACATGCCAGTCCCGCATCCCACATTGTCAGACATAGCTGCCGGTGGCAGTGCTTGCTGGCTGAGTCCGGGCCTCATGCCGATGGATACCGACCGTACTTGGCTGTCGCATTACGGCTGCATGACACAGGCGCGTGCACTTCTAAAACACCTATTCATAAGCCCTTGTTCGCCCCTGGACGCACGGCAGATGTGGCAGCAGCTCACTGCAGCCCACTACGCCCACGCTTCTGTCCTCCTACCGCAAGCACCCGTGCCCCGTGCAGAAACACCTAAAACGCACCGCTCTCCGCCCCCACGCCTCGCCACCCTCCCACACCCCCTGGGACGGCCGCCCGCCCGCCTGCCCGGCCCCCTACGTACCTTTGCTGCCCCCGCCCGTGCCCTCCTCCGCCCGCATGCCCACCGCCGCCGCCACCGCCGCCACCTTGGCCACCAGCAGGTCCACCTCCTGCTGAGAGGCAGCGGCCTGCTGGGCAGCTCCCGCCTGCTGCTGTGGGTAAGGCTGCTGCAGCTGTGGGTAAGGCGGCTGCTGCTGCTGCTGCCGCCGCCAGGGGTCAATGCCCAAGGCCGGGGCCCCATCAGCGGCCGCTGTACCGCTTTCCCCTAATTGAGCGCCGCCTAGCAGCTGACCTGCAGCTGCTGCCTCTTCCCCACCACCACCTCCACCCGGCCGCAAGGCCCCGGGCGTTGAATGCTGTTGGTGAGGGGCTTGCAGTGGGGCCTGGGCGGCAGTGTCCGCCTGCGGCGGCGGCGGCGGCGGCTGCAGTACGAGCGCGCCGCTCCTCCTGCCGTACAGCTCTGCCAGTACGACAGCCACGGCGTGCGAGAGGTTCATGGAGGGCTGCAGACGGCCGGTGGGGATGGCGCAGGCATGGCTGAGGGCACGACACGGGAGTGAGGCGGGGGTGAGGGGCAGGGGAGGTGACAGAAGGCAACCGCAAGAGCATGGAATGGGCCGTGGAGCGACGGGCCCGTGCTATTCAGGCAGATAAAGGGTCAGGTTGCAGGTTCGGTCGGTCGCATCGTACCGGTATCCGACGTTCCGATACATGGCCTCTGTGCTGCCCGTAGCCATGTCCGCTTTCGCTGTGGGTTGCACTTGTCTGCACCTCCTCATAAGCGGCTCTGTGGCTCGCGCCCCACGTGGCTTGCCCACCGCGCGCCGTACCCCACGCACCTGCAACGCTCTGCAAGACCTCAGCCACCTGCCCCCACCCCCTCCCCTGCTTCCCGCTGTGCTCCACAAGCCCTACCTTCCCTTCGCTCTCCCACCAACCACTTCCCAACCCGTGCTCGACAGTGCTCGGGACCGTTCCCCCCAAACCCCTTGGCTCATCACCTGCTACCCCCTTCCTGAGGCGCTCCAATACTTTCCTCCTCCCGCTTTTTGTTCTAATCTCCTCCCTACCTGCACAGCCGTAGCTCCGCCTCCGTCAGGCCGCTCTCCTCCCTCCCAAACACCAGGGCCGTCACCTGCTGCCCCCACCCCCACCCGCCGCCACCAGGCCCTCCCTGCTGCTCCGCCCGCTCCGCCCGCTCCTGCCCCTCCTGCTGCCCCTCTTGCTGCAGCTCCTGCCCACCAGCCGACCCCACGGTTCCGCCGCCGCCTTGCTGTTGCCCCGTGTGCGTTGCTGCAGCACTACCCGTCCCAACTGCCCCAACCGTCCCAACCTCCGCCAGCACCCACGGGAACTCGCGCATGAGCTGCCCCAGGGAGGGGTGCACGTGCCGCGTGGCACCCGCCCGACGCGTGAAGCCGATGCTGCTGGAGGTGTCGTACAACGCCTCAGACAGGGTGCCGTACACCCTCATGCGGGACAGTACGGCATCGCCGCAAGCCACCTTGCGCGCCTCGCCATTTGGGTCGGCGCTGCATCGCGGCGCAACGATGGCTAGCTGCACGCATTCAAAGTTTGCGCAGGCGCGGGCGACGGCGCCAATGTTGGAGTCGTGCTTTGGGGCGACTAGCACGACCCTGATGTTGGACAGCAGCAGGTCGGGCGGGAGGGGGCTCAAAGGCTGTGGCGGTTGCGGTTGCGGTTGCGAGAGCTGTTGGGCTGTAGCCTCAGGCTTGTGCGGCTGTGGTCCTTGGAGGGCGTTTGTGTCGGTGGAATGCGGGAGGGGAGCAGCGGCGTGGGGGCTGCCAGGTGGGAGCTCAGCGGTGGGCCCCTGGGAGGCGCTGGCGGAGGCAGATTGCGATGCTAGGCAAGGGCTACTCCTCTGGCGGCAGGGACTCAAGAGATACTGCTGCTTGCGAGTAGAAGCATGAATGGGCCCTGCAGCGCAAACGCTCAGCCTCGGCGACGGACGGGCCGCAGCGTCGACAGCCGCTCGAACGCTGCTGCTACCAGTTCCTAATTTTGTGCTTGTAAAAGTCATGTTTAGAAGGTCATAATTTCAGCGCAAAAGAAAAACATGTAATCTTCAGAGGGTCGCCGCGAGGTATTGCGTGAAATTGCGTCGTGCCCCCCATGCCGCGCTCACAACCTGCTCACATCCCCACAGTGGGAATAATCCCTACTATAATTTGTTTCTATCATCCAAACAGAGCGTGCACTGTTTGTGCAGCGCTTTACGCTTTCAAATGGCGCCCACCGGGCAAACTAGGGACAAGGACAAGCTTGCCCGGATGGAGCAAGCGGTCCGTGTGCTTATTCAAGGCCTAGGGGAAGACTTGACACGGGAAGGTCTGCGCGACACGCCGAAGGTGCGGCGTGAAGCAAGGGGCGTGATGGCTCGGCGGCTTACCGCTGTGTATGAGCGCTATGGATTTGAGCGAGACGGACTAACTCGTGGATATGATCGATCTGCAGCGTGTGGCAAAGGCGCTGCTGGACTGCACGCAAGGCTACCACCAGGATACCTCCAGGTCGGTTCGTCGACCGCCGTAAGGGTCTGGGTGGGACTGCGCAAGGGCCGCGTTCAGCTGCAAAATGCTTTTGTAACGCCTTCTATGGAAACTGAGCCGCGCTGAGCGACCACGGGCTGTCCCCAACAACCTTACCGGCTGCCCGCGACTGCTCCCTTTTCTGCAGCACCCTCGGCACCGCGCTGTTCCATGAGCCCATAGTGCACCACGGCGGTGAGGGCGTGGTCTTGGTGCGGGACATCGATTTCGCGTCCACAAGCGAGGAGACGCTGCTGCCGTTCCATGGCCGATGCCACGTTGCGTACCGCCCAAAGGACGGCGTGGTCCTCGGGCTGAGCAAACTGGCGAGGCTTACAAAGCAGTATGCCAAGCGGCTGCAGACTCAGGAGCGGCTGGGGGCGGAAATCGCGCTGGCGCTGCAGCAGAGCCTCGACTGCCATGGCATTGCTGTGGTGCTCCAGGCGCGGCAGCTCAGCAACTTGGCAGCCCCGGAGCAGCGCACCACCGCCTGTGTGTCGGGGGTGTTTGCTGGAGAGCGGTCTGCGCACCTGGAGGTGAGGGGCGTGTGGGGAGGGGCATGGGTGGAAGGTGGCCGCAAAAAAACCAGCCAGAGCGCAGGCATGCCAGGCCGTGCATGCCCTTCCCAGTCAAGCGAGTCCGGGCCCTGCTCCCTCATCCAGTCCTGCTTAGCTTCATCGCACCCAACCCCTCCATGGCCCAAGAGCGGGCACCCTCGGCATTGCACGAGCACCGCTGCTGCAGCTGTTAGCCACGCTCTCTGGCTTCCTGAGCCACGCCCCGTTCCTGCCACACCCCGCATCAAAGGGGAGATCCCCTGCTGCACCCTATGCGCGCTCGTCCGGTTAACCCCACGCTCCTGGTTCCTCTGTCCTCCCCCCCAGGAGCTGCTGTCCCTGCTGGACCTGGAGGACCTTCCCTGCTCCTGCATCGCCCCCCTGGACGCCCTGCTGCCCAGCCTGCTGCTGGCCGCATCCCGCCACAGCGCAACCCTCACGCACCGCAGCAACCCACACGGTGTGGTAACCCACGCGCACGCGCACCTGCACGCGGACCCGGGGGTGCCCGCCCCTGGCACGCCCGACCCCAGCGAGAAGGACACGGATGGGGACAGCGACGACCTGGTCATGGACGGGGAGGGTGCGGAGGGCACGCAGACGGGAGGGGCAGCAGCACACGGGGTGTGCTCGGGGGCTGCCTCCGCGCACGTGACGGAGGCTGCTGCTGCTGTGCTGGAGCAGCATCAGGGGCAAGGGCAGCAGCAGCAGCAGCAGCCAGTCCTGCTGCCGGCAGAGGGGGCGGAAGCTGCCAGCAGCTGCAGCTGCGATTCGATGGAGGCGGCGATGCAGCGGCTGCTGTTGGAGATTGGGGAGGACCCACCGGCGGGGGCTGCAGGGGTCGGCTCGGAGGTACGTGGAGTCGCTGCTTGCGTCCACGTCTGGGTACCAGCAGCAGCTGCCTCATGGGGTCACAGAACCGGTGTTGGTGGAGGAAGAGGAGGAGGGGTCCGGGAGAGGGGCAGGGCCAGCGGTCACGCCTGCCGGGGGCTGCCCCTGCTGCTCGGCTGCGCGCGGGGGGAGATCGGGACACGGGCGGCCTTGCTCCGCACTTGGGCGGCAGCAGGTGGGGACGGAGGCTGAGGGGAAGTGGAGCTCGTGGGGTCGTGCGGGGTCGGGGTCGGGGAGAGGGTACGGGTCATGTGCAGAGGGGGGGGGGCAGGTGGTGGAGCGGCGGACGGAGGGCGGGTTGGTGACTGTGCGGCTCCCGTTCGCATCGCAGTGTGAGCACCACATGTTGCCGTTCTATGGGACGCTCATGGTGGCTTACCGGCTGGGGAGGGAGGGGGTGCAGGAGGTGCAGGGGCTGCAGCAGCAAGGGGACGACGTGGGAGAGCAGGAGGCGGGGTGTGTGCTGGATGTGCGGGAGGTGGAGGCGGTCGTGAGCGTGTTCACGCAACGGCTGCAGGTGCAGGAGCGGATCACGCACCAGGTGGCAGATGCGGTGGGGCAGCTGGTGGGGCGGCGAGGTGATCGGCGAGGTGCGGAGAGCGTGGAGGGCGGGCGGGAGGGCGACGAGTTGGGCTGCCAACGGGGTGCGGGGGCAGCGGGAGCAGGTGCAGGGGACGTGATGGTGGTGTGCGACGCGGCGCACATGTGCATGGTGGCGCGGGGTGTGGAGAACCACAGCGGCAGCACCACCTCGTTTGCGGTGCGGGGGGCGTTTGCGGAGCGCGGAGAGCTGCGGAGGGAGGTCCTGCGGCTCTTCCGTCAGAGCGCGTGAGCGTGAACGCAGCGCGGATTTTTGTTCCGTTCGGAGAATGTGTGCATATCGGCGTGGCTGGATGCTGGTAGATACCTGGTACCAGGTGAATCTGACGGGTTGCGAATACAGAGGTCGTTGGGGGCGCCAGTGTATGACATGGGTTCCAGGTCTGTGATCCAATGCATACGGACGGAGGGGATGATAGTATGGAAGGAGTGCTTCGGACATGTGTGGTTCGGGCATGAGTGTAATTGGAGAGTGCGTGGGCATGCGGAGTTGCGGACCAGAGGTTGAGTGCACTAGAGTGCTCAAGAAGCGGGAACATTCTTCGTTAGGGTGTCCAATGCGGCTGCGGCATGATTCATTCGACGGGTCGGTCAGGTGCACAACGAGTAGAGGTGTGCGGGTGTTAAGGGATCAGTGGTAGACTGTGCAGGGTGCGGACCGGCAGCAGAGTGTGTGGGCGCCCTACGGCAGGCCGTATGCAAGCGAAGCGGACAGCAGGTTGAGAGCAGCAGGCAACTGAAACGCCGCAAAGCGCTGATGCTGTACGAGATGGTAGATTTGTACGTGTTACACGGGCCGGGTGGTACACGGGCCGCTGAGTGGCCTGCAAATCACGTGCGATACGTGATGGTTAAAGCAAGCTGTTAGCCTGCCGTTGCTGACACGTGCGCTTCGTAAGATCTGGTAATAATGAGGCTTGCGACTCTGTTGCACTTTGTCCCTCGTGACCGTTGCGTGCATGAGCGGGCGGGGGCAGGATGCAAGCTACGTGCCAAACTGTGCGAGACTGCTGACAGACATACTCTGTTCTATGTCGCAGTGTGCCATGCACTCCATGCTGAGCTTCGAGGGCTCGTCCTCGCCCCGGCTAGCTCGCTTGTAGCACGCACGTCCATGAAACGCTACGTGGGCATAGGGCGCCTCCCCTGCATGGCCACGCACACTCAGGGGAGACCCCTGTGTACAGTCGACTCAGCGAGGCTGCGTTCCCCCGAGGCTCCACCGATGGCTGTTGTTGTCCCCTATTCATCAGCTATATGCACGTCGATGCCAGCAGGGGGCGATGAAACAGGCCAGCATCGGCGCCAGGGGATCCCCTGATCGGCGCTACAGCAGGGAAGCTCGCGTGTACCACAGCGGATCTTGACTTTGTCAGGCGTGAAGCGCCATGCAACGTGGCAGCCAGGCCAGGCATGCATAAGCTCAGATCAGCTTGCTGCTTGACCGTCATGCATCAGCCCTCGCGCAGCAACGCGTGCATCATGCTGCACCTGGTCCATCCCTGAGCGCCACCACCATCCCTCGGCGGCTCAGGATTGCGGGCCTGGACTCACAGCAGCATCTGCCTCCACTGTCCCCCAAGCGCTCCGCCTCCGGGACGGTGACGCTCTCCTCCCTCCGTGTCTCGAGCCGCATGGGGCTAACACCAGGTGAGTCTCCCGGCCGCCGTACAACCTCTCACCGCCCTACGACCGGAGGCCGTTACTTCCAGCAACAGGCCACGGAGGGAAGCGATGCGGGGGCGGTGGGGCGGAGTACTACGGGAGGATATCGGCAGGGGGCCTGAGGGCCGAGGCGGCGGCAGCCAAGGCGGAGAGCGTCAGCGGTGGTGGGCTTGATGCAGAGCGAGGAGTTGGTGCGTTTGCGTGTGCGGGGGTTTAACTGCAAAGCGGCGAAGTTACTGTACCGGCAACGGTCAGCCTGCAAAAGATAAGGTGCGGGGGGAGGGCCAGCTGCGGATGTCGATGGATGTGGGCATGCCGGGGGGCACCAGCAGGAACGAAGTTCGTTCCGCCGCCACGGCCGTTAGCGCTGCCGCCACGGTCGCCGCGGTCGCCGCCGCAGCTGAAGCACTACATGTGTCCCTAATGGCCGGGACCAGCTCTGTGTTTCGAGCAGGATGGGGCTGGGCTCTGGAAGGAGACCAAAACTGTAAAGCCATACATACATACGTGGTGCACCAGCAGCAGGTGCAGCAGGAGGAGGAGGGGGAGGGGGAGGGGGAACAGCAGGCAGGGACGTGCTTAACCGATGCCATGTTTTTCTTTTCTTCGTAAGGGATGTTGTGGGTCGGGGATGCAGGAGGCGATGTGTGGGTACCGGAAGCTGGTTGGGACTTGGGAGGGAGCAGCAGTAGTACGAGCTGCACGCCGAGCACGAGCTGAGTGGCACTGCGCGCGTGGTATTATAAGATACCGCCCCCCCTCATTATATTGCACCAGATTGCACCGTAGCTAGGTGTAGAAGGATGCGGTGAGGGGAGGTGCACACGCATGTTCCAAGGCAAAGTTCTTTGGGCCCTCCCTAGGTGTGGCGGGCCGTTGATACACGTGCATCTTGCTTGGTGCACCATTGGGCCTGTTGCAGCGCGCAGAAGCAGGGGGATGTTCACATTGTGGACTTCACGCGCGTGCGTCCGGTGTAGCAGCTGCCGAGCCGGCTGTTTGCCCGGTCGTTATGCCTGTTCCGTCTTGCATTTTCGGGGAGGCAGGCAGGCACAGCAGCGCACACCGCACCATGTGGCTGGCTAGCCAGGCTGCACCCCGACTTCCGGTCGTACCACCTTAGAAATGCTCATGCACACTGTAGGCCGTGGGCCTGAACGGGGGCTTGCTGGCTGGTTGCTTCCGTGGGGTGCGTGCGTGCATCAGGTTCACAACTAGCTTCGCCCCACACACGCACTCTACAGACTCGTTAGTTGTTCCCTGCTGGGCAAAGACGTACATACCGTAGCCTGTTTGCTGCCAGAGGCCAGCAGCAGAGCCTAAAACGCATCAACGGCTGATGCTGGACGGTATGTGGTCCCTGACCATGAGTGCTTTCTCTCTGGCGTTGGCTACCGACCTGCCGTACGTGGTGTACGTGGTCCTTTTTTTCTCTTCGTGAGAAGGTTAAAGGGGCTCGGAATTCGGTGCTTGGCAAGTACATGTGGGCGGATATGAACGCTCCACGGACCAGTGCGACCTGCTCTACCCAAGACTCTAAGAACTCGTTGCACTGCCTGCTACCAGTACACTCACGAACAGGGGACTGGGGACCGAAGTCTGAAGACCACCTACCACATCATCCACCAACCACCGGCACGCCTTCCCCATGGGTCGGGGCAGACCACACACCGGTCCTGTACCGGTAGTTATGTTACCGGTATTCAGCGGACCTGCTGACATGCTCCGGGCGTTTCATTGCCGCATTGTGGTCGAAAAAGTAGAGACCCTTGAGCCTCCGTCTCGTACATGGGACGTTGCACTTGCGGAGGGTTTGAGGAACCCTCGCCGTGTAACACTGACTGACTGACTGAGAAAGTACGGTAGCGGGCCAACTACCCCTAGACTCGAGCAGTAGGGTAGGCTTCATTGTCAGACCAACGCCGTCCAGGCCACCCGATTGGCTGGACAGGGTACGGCGCAGGCGCTACGGGTTAGCATGTTGCGTGACAACGCAACAGGTGAGCACGGCTCTGCTACAGCGATAGTGCGACACCTACCACACAATCCCCACTATCAGTTACAGGCGCAGGGTACCGCACATGCGCGATGGTCTCCCCTGCTACGGGCCGACAGCAAGGCCGACACAACCCAGCAACAGCAAGGCCGTGCTCGGCAGGTGTCTGAGAGTGCCAAAGAGGCCAGCCACCTGAACATGAATGCAATTTCGCGTGATGCAATCTACTAGCGGTTGCCACGCTCGTACGCAATGCCCTCCAGATGATGGTCGCCCCCGTTACTACGTATACACATACAGACATCCGTGGAAGTGCGGGGCAACGAGCCACAGACCGCCTTTTCCGGTCAGCCCTACGTACCAACAATTGCGCCAAACCGTGCCGTGCATGGGTACTGACTGTACTTAAGCCACACAGGCACCCTCTGGATTCGCATTCAAGTTCAAGGATCCTTACAGCCTCATGTGCCTCGCGTGTATGCATCACGGCGTACATCAAAGTCCACTTCTCCTTCCTAGCACCGGTTCCACAAAAGTAAACAGGCCTACAAAGGTGAACAGGCCTACAAAGGTGAACAGGCCTACAAAGGTGAACAGGTAATATGCTGCATGGGGCCATACCGAGTACCCCCGGCCCACGACCACGTTCTTCGGCGTTAGGACCCGCCCCGGCGCACAAACGTACACTCAAGCAATGCGCCCTGCTGCAGTCGGCACGGTGCCAAACAATGAATTCGTCATGCAGGGCGTTGTATTGTCGCCATGTCAAAAAGAAACAAGGGAAGCCCACCAAGCGGCAAGATATTAAAGCGACAGCGGCAACCAGCGAAGCACAGAAACGGAGCTCCTGGCGAGGGCTGAGCAATGCAACTTCCACGACAACACCCATGACCAGCCGGAAACCATGAAGACCAACACGAGCCGTACCCAGCCGATACCCCAGATTGTAAGTACGTAAGCCCAAGGAGAGAAACAGAAGGCTTTCAAGGAAATGGACAGGCGCAGACATCGCACTGCACGTGGTACCCAGCTTCATCGTGCGGCAGCGGGCCCCTCCATGGCCATGCGAGCTGCAGGCCGCAGATACAAGCAACCCTTCAACATTCAAAACAAAGCTGAGCCGTGGCCTTGCAGGCTACATGCATGCGCGCGTTGCCGCAGCACCTCCTTGACCGCTGCCCCGGCCCTGCCCCCGAATGCTCGCCGCCTTGCACGGTTGCCCCGCTTGGCACTTATCCGGCCACGGGTCAGCCTGCCACAGCGTACAGCAGCACCTCCTTCTTCTCGGGCGCCACAACACAACACAACACACCACTCCGTCACCTGTGCGCAGTCGCAGCTGCCCCACCGGCGCACGGCTACCCGTTGAATGCACCCCGTTCCAGCCCCCTCAGCCGCCTGCCGCAGCACACTGCCCGCACCCGCACCTACACCCACGCCCCGGCCATGCCCTGCTGCACGCCCCTCAGCACGCGCCGCTGCGCCGCTCACCTCCATCCCGTGCGCGATCCACACCCGGAGTCCGACGCTGAGTACGGCAGGCGGGCAGGCGGGCGGGGGTTCCGCACCGACCCCACGCGCAGGTCCCTCAGCAACCCTGCTTTCGGACTTGCAGGCTACGTCCGCCTTCCTACCGCCTAGCCCCCCGTCTCCTCGCTTCACGCGTGCTCCTCAGCACCCGCTCCGCCTGCTGCCCACCTCCAGCCCCCGCGCAAACACCTCCACCGCCCCGCGCGCCACGCTGACGGACACGGTGTTGGAGGCCAGCAGCTCGCCGTCCACGTTCCAGGCGCTCTCGGGGCAGGCGCCGTCCCACAGGCAGCCGCCCAGCTTGTGGCCGCCGGGGAGCGGGCTGCAAGGGAGGACACCAGCAGGAGGGGTAGCATCAATGTTATCTCATTTTATCGTCGATGCAAGCACGACGACGCGGCACTGTACAAGGGTCGCAGCGAGCCGCCCACGTCTTTGGCAAAGGGGGAGCGGGATGCGCACAGGCGGCAAGGAGAGAAGGCTAGGCCACCGTCATCAAGACACACCATGCAGTTGTATGAGTGTTAGGCCAAGCAGAGGTTTGCGTCCCACAGGCAGCCGCCCAGGTTGCCTGGCTGCCGGACAGCCCTCCAGACGACGCAGACGAGCGTGCTCACAACACCCCCGCCCCGGCCCCCGCCCCCACCCTCATGCATCGCAGGCCATTAACCCACGCCCCTGATAAGCCAGCCTCCGATGGTCCACATCCATCACCCCCACCACCACTCACACCCCAACCCCCGACTCGCCCGATTTTTCGCCTCAGCCTCAGCGCTGTGACGGGGATGGCCCCCCACCCCATTCGCCCATCCACCGCTTGAACCCCCCTCACATCCTCCCCCAGCCCCACCACCACCCACATCCCACCCCCGCCCAGTCCCTGCTGCCCACCTCAGCCTCAGCGCCGTGATGGGTATGACGCGCACGAAGGGCAGGCAGCGGTCTGCCAGTCCCTTGGTGGACAGGCGGATGAGGAAGCGCAGCATGGACACGTGGCTGCAGCGCGACACCAGCACCAGGTACATGCGGCCGTCCGACAGGTGGCCGTTGGGGATGATGCCTGCGGGGTGGGGCGATAAAGCGTAGTGCCTGTGTACACCTATGATTACTGTCAAGGTATTTTAAGCTGCACCGCGACACGTAGCTGCGCCCGTCGGACGGGGGCCCCGATGGGGATCATGCCTGCGGGATGGGGCACTGGTCATAAAAAGTATACATTCTCATTTGAGGCATTTGGACCGCAGCGGGATTGGAGCAACGGCCGGATTTGGCGGTAGTGCGACGAAGCTGCCGGTCACGCCTGGTAAGGCGAAGGTGCTTGTGTTGAAGGTAAACAAACATTCTCAACCCGACCCAACCCCAGAAGAGGTGCGAGGGGACAGGAGGGCACCGCGCCAGTGTTTTCACAGCGGAGCTACGACAGCGAACTCCAGCTTACACGACCTGGGACTGCAAAGGGCCCTCCCATTCGGCCCACCCGCCCCGCCCCACCCCCGACTCCCCAAGCTCCTCCCACCTCTCTTGCTCTTGTCGCTGCGGCAGGGTGTCACCACACACATGACGGACACGAACTCGCCCTCCACGTGCGTCCAGCCCTCCGCGTCCACGCCCCCGTCCCCTGCACCCCCCGCCCCCTCCCCGCCCCCTCTCTTGCCCCTCCCCGCCGCCTCTATGCCCCCTCCGGAAGCAGACCCCATCCCCGTCCCCGTACCAGCCCTGCTGCCCCCACCCGCCGCACCCTCCTTCCCGCCTGCTGCACCTCCCACGGGCGTGGGAGTGTTGCTCCTGCTACCCATGTGCACCGAACCTCCCCCTGCTCCTCCTCCTGCCGCCTCCCCAATCCCTGCGCCACCGCCGCCGTAGCTCCCAGGCCCCTCCCCACAGCCCCCACACTGTCCCGAGCTGCCCCTCGCAATGTGCGGGTGGCTGCTGCTGCTGTGCGCACTGTGCGCGTGGCTTAGCCCCTGCCCCTGCAGCTGCTGCTGGCCGGGGTAGCCGAGCGACAGGAACGGCTGCCCCAGCGGGCCCTCGCCTCCCCCTCCCCCCGCCCCTCCCAGCGGCCCCGAGGGTGGGGTAGAGGTGGGCAGCGGCTGCGAGCCCTGACGCTGAGAGCCCTGACGCTGCGGCTCCTGCTGCTGCATGCCTCCTACCCCACACGACCGTGCGCCCGAGCCTGGCCCCTGCCCCTGACCCGGCTGGGATGCGTGAGCGCTGCTGCTGCCGTTGGGAGCGGCCGAGCTTGTTCCGGCAAAGGGGCTGTGGAGCGGCGGGTTGGCAGCACGGGGGCTGCCAGCGGTGTTTCCCTGTTGCGGGTGCTGCTGTTGGTGGAGTGGTTGGTGCTGCGCGGGTGTGCCGGCCATGCCGTTGCCGGTTGCGGCTGCGCTGTTGCTGCTGGTGGCCAGGTCCACGCGGATGCCTGGGGGCGAGGTGGGGGCGGGGTGGGTGCGATAGTAAGGCAGCGGGACTGGGTAGAGCATGATACGCAAGGGGTTGAAGCAAGACAAAGAAGACATCCGGTGGCGCATTGTGTAGTGGCCCGTGCGTGCCGCGTGTTGCAGTGCATGTGGTAACCACCTAGCAGGTCCTGCCACAAGATCACCCGCCGGCACCCTTTGGCCACGGCAACTCCTAGCCCAGCGCCCCAACCGCCACCCCGACATTTAAAACTACATATCTTCTCCCCAACCCACACCTGCGACACGTGTACGACGACTACCCTGCGCCCACCTGCCATGCGGCACACCTCGCACGCCACCGTGCACAGCTGCTGTACATCGGCGGCGGTTGACGGCGCCTCCCTGTACGACAGCGCCACGCGGTAGCTGGACAGTTTCAGGTACTGCAGCGCGCCCGTCACGTCGTACCTGCGGAGCAGCAGTACGACACACGGGGTGTACGAAGTCAATTGCGTCGTTCGTGTGATAGCCCAGGCGGCCCCGAACAGGCCAGGCCCAAACAGGCCCAAGGTTATGACTTTCATGCTACCGTATTCGCCTACCGCCGGAGGGTGACGCGGGTGAGGTTTATGAGGACGTGCGAACATGGCCGACGCAAGGGGATGTCGTGCTCTGTTGAGCCATCGTGAAGCTCAGTAACTCGCTGAAGCACATCCCATACATCCCTGGGTACCAAAGCCCCCCGTCCACCCCAAACCCAGGACCCCTGGCTCCGCACCGCCCCTGTACGAACAATGGCATAACTCTTTCTTAGCACTAGGTTTCCCCCCACCTACGGGCCCCCAAAGGCTCCTTCACCTCCCGGGGCCCACCATTCTTCTCACCCCAGAACCCCCAGACCAGACCCACCTCACCCTCCTTACCTGGCCGGGCCCATGAACCGCAGCCGCTCGCTGAACTTCATGACGTCACCCAGGAAGCCGTACGCCGCCTGACACACGAAGAAGCGCGGCAGGGCCGGGGGAGGGGGCGGCGGACTCCCCTGGCCAGCCCCCGGCCCTCCCCCGCCCACCACCTCCACCCGCCCCGCGTCCAGGGCCAGTCGGTCCCCCAGCGCAATGTGCAGTGCGGCGGTCGTGGCACAGCGC